>CAJDSM010000693.1:7180-23094 GCA_903981925.1 Ostrea lurida | reverse complement strand
CTAGTATAAATACAGTCAAACATCATTATCTCAATCTCAATGGGATGAAGAAAAAACTTCAGAGATATCCATGAATTCAAGATATTGAGGGTAAAATACCTAAGGAATTAGTTATTGGGACTTCTGAATCGACAAAACCATGGTATTTGTGATATCAGTGTTCAAGATATCAAAGGTCAACTGTATCAATATACATGTAGTAGATCTGTTTGGAGAGAAGCTAAAGAAACTAAAGTTCCAACAACACAGGCATATTCCTAGTCTTAATCTCAAAGTGCTTTAATTGACCTTTAACCTATACATTAAAAAATAGGGCATCGCCAATCCGGTACATGATACGCATTAATATATTATTGACCCAGGGGCTCTAACTCCTTTAGAAAATATCAGACAGCATTCCCCTTGCAATATGCACATCTCCACATTGTGACCTTTCTTTGTACCAAGTTTCATTAATCAAAAATAACCCCAAGGGTTTAGGAGGAGTTGCGAAGACAAAGTGAAAGGGACAGACAGACGGATGGATGACATCGGTATAGCATAATATGCCCGCTTTTTAGGCGGGTGTATAAAAATTGATCAGAAGTTCCAAGATATTTTCTACAAATTGCTGTCTGTATCACTGAAATCAGACTTATATTTGATAAAAACTGAGAATTACTTTAAGTTGAAAATTTCAGTTTTATATGCATGCAATTCTGCACTTGTTGATACTGTAAACATATTACATTTGGCTGAGTATACTCTATTAGCATCTTTCACAGGAAACAACTACCACTAAATCAAGTACATAGGTAAATTGCTAAATGTCCTGATTAGATATATTGTTGTAAAACACGTACAATCAGAAAGTGTTAAATCAAATCTACGCTAACTTGTCCGTCAAATATCGTACACACTACATACCACATACTTACACGCAGAATTTTAAGCAAGATTCAGTTACAAATATTGCTATCAATTGAAAATATATTACTGTATATTCTTGCTAAGTCAGTTTTTGGGAGTAAAATCTTGATCCTGAAGTCTGTCCAGACTTGTATGCGCATACTAAATGTCATAATATTTTTCTTGCCACACAACTAGCGACATTTAACGGAATTTTGAATGCTTTTAAGTTTAGTTAGTAGCAAATCAACAAATGTGTTAGCTAAAATAACACTGTGAAAATATCGAATAGTGATCGATCAATTTAGTAACCTTTATAAGGAATACAAAATTACCAGTAACAATTAATTACAGTGATGACTGTCTTCAGGGTTTGTATTTTTGCTTAAAAATAAGTGGTTTGCTTTACTTTGAAATTAAAAATAGACATTAACAAGATGTGTTTGTGAAACCCTGATGCCCCCGTATTCCACATGCCAGTGGAAGGGGCTTGCCAAAAGGATTATGCATGTGAAATATGAAAAATATATCACTTACCATTCAAATGTTATGGCGAATGTTTAATTAAGTTTTTAAAATGCAAGTCAAAGGTCAAGGTCAGTAGGTCAAACATTTTGGTACCAGATATAGGGCTTGTCATAAGGAATACACTAGTAAAATATGAAAGCCCTATCTCTTGCCATTCAAATGTTATGACCAATGTTAAATTTTTTAGAAAAGGTCAAAGTTCAAGGTCAGGAGGTCAAAAATTTTGGTACCAACAGAAAGGTCTTATCATAAGGAACATACATGTGAAATATCAAAGCCCTTGTACTTTACCACTCGAAAGTAAAAGCTAAGGTTGGAGTTTTTGAAAAGCAGGTCAAACTTTGAAGTCAAGATCAGGAGGTTAAAAATTCTGGTACCAATGGAAGAAAGGTCTTGTCATAATGAACATACATGTGAAATTTCAACGCCCTAGTACTTACCATTTAAAAGTTTTAGCCAATTTAAAATTTTCAGACAGAATGACAGACAGGACAAAAACAATATCTTCGATCATGGGGGCATAAAAAGTTATTTTATTAACTATTCAGTTATGAAACATGAGGTTATCATAAATAACAATCATGACAAGATCACGTGCAATAAAGAAATACAACTCTTGCTAGAAAATGGATATTAAAATGGCGGTCAATATGACAAAAATTCAGTCTGACTTATATAAGAAGGTAATTAGTGTATAAATTCTTCAAAAATTCTCCAAAAAGGTGTTACCAACTTAGTACATGCAGGTCAACTTATATGTGAGTATATACAGTAACATATTACTAGAAATCCTTAGCTAAGACTGTTTTCAGTTCATGATCCCCAAGGCAGACATATGATCTTTGGATCACTTTTCAAAACCCATGCACAGATCTTTATTCTTTTATTTCTGGATTAGTGTTCATCAGAGACTATAAAAAGGCTGTAAAACACTACATTATACTACTTAAATGTGTGCATTTCATTAGATCTAGTATCCATACTCACCATTTGACAGATTTATCGAACATGACGCACAATTTCTGGGAACATTTAATTCGCTCATCACTATGTGCATGTATTTACATTTCATTATTATTTTCTTCAGCAAAACTTAAAATTCTACAGTCAATAATAATGAAAGGTCTAAAGCGAGTCATACCAGACTGTCCTAAATCACATTCAAAGTTATATACACCATCGCTGTTCAATGGTGACCAACAACTGCGGATAGTTCATAAATGTTAAATTACAAGCGCTTAGGACATTTTCAAAACAGCAAATGTAAACAGAACATAGAATAAAGCCTTGAATGATTATTTTTGAAAATCACCAAGTATTCATATCCAAGTTCATATTGTTGAGCAGGCACATCTTCCATTCTCTGCTGGCATTGATTAAAACCCAGTACCACAATAAACATTTAAATGAAATAAGTCTAAATATCAGTAAAAACATCTCATGTACTATCATGTACTGTATGATCTGAAAAAGTCATCTATGCAAAAAATGGCCCAAGTGAGCTAAATAGACTAAGATCTAAGTTACCTGTTGCTCGATCAGCTTCCCAACCTTCAGGCAAACGTCTATTCTTCCTAATCTACACTGCGTCTTTTGTGTGACAACTGAGAAGTGAAAAATCATTAAAGTGAACAACATCATGAATATTGTCATTAATAATCAAACTAAAACATCTTTGTCATAATTTAATCATTTATGGTCAAAGTATTTTCGAAAAATTTAAATACCTGAATTTTGAGTAGAACAGTCCTTGGCTTTGTGAACAAATTCCTATAAAACAAACTTTTTTTGTAATTCAGCAGTTTATAGGGGTCTACTTATCAATACATACATTTCTTCATTCATGAAACAAGAGGCCCATGGGCCAAATTGCTCACCAAAACCAAAATTTATCCCATGTGTTTAACATCAAATCCCAATTACCCTTCCCCCTCCCCTTGTAGCTCCTCATTGGACACCTGAGAATTAGTTAAAGTCATTTCTAGCACCAAGGGCTGAGGAAAACAATTTACCATTTATATTACATGTAATTTTCCTGTTCTGCAAAATTCTCCTATTCAGCAGCAGCATTAAAACAAGGTTGTGTTCTTTTAACCCTTATCACATTATGCCGATTAATTTACTGTGGAATCATTTTAATTTGTGGGGGCCAATGTTCGTGGGTAATTCATAATTAATGCGAACAGCATAATATCTATAAAGTTTAAAAGGAAACTAAAACATGTTCGTAGGGACGTAAATTCGTGGGTAAGAGTGACCCACGGAATCCACGAACATTGATGATTCCACAGTAGTTTTTCTCTGTACTGCTGATTAGAATTTATACGATTGAGAAATTTCTTGTCCAGTCATTTTTCATCTCTCATTTTCTTAACAGTCATCACTAAAAGATAAACCGAACATGAGTCTGAACTTAGAAATCCCTAGATATAAAAAAAAATATTTAGCGGTGAGCGTCAAAATCAAAGAATTGATCTTTCAAATGATAAAGATATATAATAATAAATTAAGACAATTTGGTCAAAACATGGTACCAAAACCACTATCTCTGGGATCGTAAAATTTACAATTTTGGTAAAAAGTTACTTGCTCTTTCTAAAAATCTATTCAGTTTTAATTTACTATCAATAGCAATAAAGATGTTACATGTGTGGTAGTTTGGTTTCACTTTCACTTTTATTTCTAAGTGTTGATCTCAATGTAAACTATTCACCTGTGGTATTTGTATCCACGCTTTAATATTTCGCCAATAATTAATGACAGTTTCTATTAGTTCCAATTTTAACAATAATAAGGCTGTGCAGCGAAATTTCGTTTGAAGTGAGACAGCTGGTCTGACTAGATGCTCTTCTCTTCCCTCCAACTTCCATCATATTGAATCACATTTTGTTGGTCTGTGTTTTTTGTCCTTTACTTTGTCACGTTGTTACTTTCTAAATTAGTTCTATTACCCTTGGGTTGGGGATTTCCTTATAGTTTAGGCTAAATCTTAGGGTTACGGAGGTCTATTTTGTCATATTCATACAAATCTTGTAATAAATTCGTAAAGTGTTGTCTATCTTATTTTCATTTCTATTGAGTTTATATTTCTATTTGAGTTTCAAACCATAGTGTAGCAAGGTCATTTCGAAGTCGCCACTAATACTTAAAATAAAACAAACACAACGCGAAGTACAGATTATACGAGAATGACACACGAACTGCTACACATGTACATGTATCCCAATGTTTTACGCACAAACATTGTATCCAAAGTATGGCCCCACCCTGAGATCAGAACCTCGTGGATCAAGAAATTTACAATTTTGAGGCCTACCGTTACTTGTTCTATTTGACTAAGAATTTGCTTTTTCAATGAGATATGCAGGTGTATAGAATCACAAAAGCTTACCCAACTTCTCAGTTTCAATATAAGCTGAATAGCAAGTCATACTAAAACAATCTGTTCTGTATCAGTTTTCCTTTCATGACATTAGATTTATGTTTGCTGACCTTATACAAACTTAAAATGAGAATACAGTTCAATACAGTAATTTGTCACTACCTTATAAACATGATTTTTGAAGATGGAGAAGACCACTTTTCTGAGATTGGGGTTTGTCTTCCCTTTGCTGAACTCCTCCACGGCTGTGAACATGAGATCGGCGAGGATTCGGGGAGGGTAGCCAAGGGCTGACCCCAGATCAGGAAAGGCAATGGAGGTGAAGCTGTTCTGGTTCGCTCTCTCAAGGCAATTCCTTACTGACGTACGCACAGTCTGTGGAAATATTAAGAGAATGAGATAAACAAAAAATACAACGAAGTCCACAGTACTCATCTAAGTTTTTATAGAGCTAAAGCTTTTTTCCAGAATTGGTCTTAAAATCACAGTATCATGTATATTCCAAGGATGCATGTGCTTACAAGTCTTACATATATTTGTTTCAAATGGCATATACGAGGGTTGTCCCAAAAAGTCGTGGACAATGTTAATAATTTCCAAACTACACAGATCCAAAAGATATTTTTACATTAATAACTTTAACTTACATCAAACAAAAGTGTAAAATTTAAAAACAAATATCATATAAATAAATGAGCTATTTCAGATAAGAGTGCTCTAATGAGCCGTGTTGGCGCACGTACAAAAAAGTGTACATTTTTATGATCCAATTGGTTTAAATGAAAGGATATAGCTTAATAATATATATATTGCATTGAACTTTATATCTGGTTATTCTCTGCTACAATGTTTTCCTCTCCTTACTAGGAGTAGGCTATGTACCTTATATAGCACCTTACACACCACAAAGACCTTTTCGAATTATAATGATAATACTCAATACTCGTACAGAATACTAGTTTATCGGAGGAATGGGCAAGATGATGGTGACGTTGTTAAGATATGTGTGATCCTTTAGCCATCACCTGACTATAAAAGACCATCTATTCGTACACTAGTGAGTATTATGACCTTTAGAGGATGCTTTTGGACCTCTTGACTTCATCAACAAAACACTCGGACATTCTTATCTATTACCATCCAATAAAGTAAGAATAACACGTAAGTCTATGTATGTAATAGAAGAACACGTAGTAAAGATCCTGGGTCTGTATTGTATGGTCCGTATCCTCTAAGCGAGGCCATATGCACCATTTGAGACCTCCAACCTTGAAAGAAAACATATATGCACATGAATACGTGCTTTCATCCAATATCATAAACATCAGAGAAGTTAGAATTCATAATTGTGTCCCAAGTATTAAAGAAGCCTGGTTAGGTCTGTGACAGTTCTTGGTCTGTACCTTCTGCCGAACCATAGGGCCACAACAGGAAGTGGAACCGACACTTAATATCATACCCTTTGTGACAGAAATAGTCTAAGTTACAACCTCTAGACTTCCTGTTTCTATTATGTAACTGGTGGACCGTAAAAACTAATAACTGACTCAAATTTACATACTAGAAATAGATAGACTGGCTTGAAGTTGCCTCATTGGTGAGTTTAACGGCCAATATCGCATGATTGATAACTCAATTTGTTTGCAGAGTGAATTAAAGAAATGTAGTGCCAAAGTCAAATCCGTGAAAATTGCACGCTTACTTTAGAAGCCCTTTTTTTCTCACTTTTGGTAAAGATGATTATAGCGAGCAGTTGCACCAAGATCAGGCCGTGAGGACACTGGGCCTGTGGTCATTTGCCCGCAGGAATGGTCCACCTTCTCAGGTGCAGAGTCACTCAAGAAAAAGTGCTCCTGTTAATTTTTAGAGCCAGAATATACATTTAGAAACCGATAGCACATAAACAAAACCAAGTTAGAAGATAATAGATGTTTTTTACATAGCTATAAGCAATTGTGCAAGGCCTAGACGCATTAATCGCTTATGAAGCTGTCGTAGTATAAAGGAGATTCAGTTTGTGGATATAGTGTTGTAAGATCTGTGGTAATTAACCAAAATTTTTAATAAAGAATATAATGGCCTCAGAGTTAGTGAACTGGATGATAAATTCTATATACCTTTCTCTCAATCAAGAATATTTGACCAAATGTGTATTTTTTGTGTCCAATGTGAGTAAAAGCTACAAGTGTGATGAGAGTTGACACACTCGACGTGGAGTTCTCAGTTTTAGGAGAGGTATATTTTTCGAAATTCGTTCCAACTTTTTTCAACGCCGCAGTGATCGCTTCAGTCTGAAACTTACATCGGGGAAGATGGATTACGCAAATAATACGACCACCAGTCCCCAAGATATGATGGCATAGCCAGTAGATCTTGGCGATTTTTGCGGTGGTTTCCTACCTTGTGGTCATTACTTTAATACAATGGGGATGCAACTGAGAATTTCTATTCTACAAAATGTAGAGTGAAAAGAGATATGAGCATATGAAAATTCAGAAGAAACAATGGTTTATGATAGAACACTCAATTATATAATCGAATTATAGAATTTAGGCTAATCAATCAGAAGGTAAAGGCAAGTAGAGACCGGCGGAGATGATATTGACACAAGCCTGCAGAGGTGCGCACCAGACTGTTGCAGGAAATATCACCACGCACCCATCATGGGCCCAGGACAATGGGTTAAACCCCACTCACTATGTATCAGTAATAAGAGGACATAGTGATCGACTTGAAACACCTTATCTGGTTCCAAGACATCTACTGGCACACTGGCACGCGCTACTTCCTAGGCGGTCCCACTGGGAGAAAATCTCCTGGTGAATGGGAATCGCACATTTCAAAAGATCGCGATCGCACCTGCAGCACACAACCCACTCGGAACTCCGGCGCAATGGCTGCCAAGTACCCTCGGCAGCGATAGCGGAGTAGCGCCGAGGATTACACCAAGAGTTATGGCCCGGACGAAAGTGCCTCGTAACGTCTAGCCAGACCCCCCACTTACATGGTAGTAGGTGACCTCTTGTGCGACCCCAAGAACTATGGTCCTAAAGCGCTTCGTAGCACACCTGTTCTCCGGAGAGGGGCGTTAATCGCCGCAATACCACCAAGGCAAATCTCTCGTGCAAGAGATCGCTTATGTGCAATGGGGATCCTCGGGTAACCTCTAGAAGAACGGTTCGAGTGCGCAATGAGGAACCGGGAGCACTTTGTATGGGCAACACGACCAACCTCGGTCGCCAAAATGCTAAAATCATCCCAATGAGATAATATGTCTCGTAGTTACACGTTACGCCTTTGTTAGTTTAGGGGATCAATATTCAATTCTTAGCGCTATAGCCAGTGAACACTTCGCCCGAGGTTTGTACCATGAACAGAGTGGCTAAAACCCTGTCTGTGCTAACGCAGTTGTTGAATTAAACAGTCTATCAAAAAGAAGGTCAGGGAGGTTATGGCCGAACAAAACATTTCGGATTACGTTGTGAACACCTGGGACACATGAGGAAGCCGCACCTTGAAATATGGGACTTGCACACTTTAAATCGACAATAGTCTCGGCATCGCCGTGGTCGTGAAGAATCGGGGCGTATATCTTATAATACTCGTTCACTAAGTCGATTATATATAGTAGAGCGAGAGGATGTAAAACTGATAGCAACACTGTGAACAATTCTAACAAAGTGTCCTCATCCTTGTGAAACTGCCTCGTGGCCTCAAAATTGTTACCATGACCTTAATATGCGAGAGGACATAGTAAAAAGTAAAAATATGAAAAATACTATGTTTGCTTCTCTTCGACTATTAAACTCTGTTGCGTGTTCGGAAATGCTAAAACATGACGCCATGGTAACATTGTAATGGAATATATTTGAATACGTTTCCAAGATGACAATGAAGATTCAGCGTCAGTCAAACTCTAAAAGAAGATACCAAAGCGCGATAGTACATGTTTCAAAAGTAAACATCCGTGAAAAGCGAGACATGGTGATCAATTTCGAAACTCCCCTGTAAAACGCAACATCAAATTATTATTGGAGGGATTTTGATTACAATTTAAATACAGAGTTACAAAGGAAAACGAATGGTATACTTCTTTAGAAAACCACTTCATGAAAAAGTGATGATTTCCCAGAAGGTGCGAATGCTATGTAGCAGGAGCAAAAACTCAAAAAACTCCAGTCCGACTGTATAAGTGGCTCAGAGGAGAGTCACTGCTCTTTATTTATTGTGCCACAAAAAATTTTTGTATATAGAGTGGAACGTGTGCCACACTTCGACGACGTGCTACTAGAGACGAGGAAAATGCAGCTCCTGTATCAGACGCTTCTATCCGAATCTCTCTGTCTGTTTGTATTCATAGTGGCCTATAAATTAGGGACTCACGTCCAGTTTGCACTTCTGTTATTTTGTAAGGGGTTGAAAAGAGTTTGTGTTGGAGAGAGCAAGAGAGAGCAGAGAGATATGAGAGAGAGAGAGAGAGGAGAGGAGAGAAGAGGGAGGAGAGAGGACTTATGTAGAGCCAGCCGAGACGAGTTGAGAACACCTACATATGCCAGAGCTATAATAAATACAACCGAGTAATAACGACGTATAATGACTTTCTGCATTGAAGATATGCATTTAATGAAGAGGCACAGTAGACATTGATTAAAGAATTCTAATGTTATTGTTTAAGCTTGGGAAAGGGGGTGAATGAGGAGGGAAAGTAGAAAGAAGAGAAGAACGAATTTCTCAAACGATGGCTGTAGCAAAAGAGAGAAAAAAAAATGAGCTGATCGGACAAGAGAAAACGTACGCTAGAAAACAATCGTTGTATCGAGATCGGAGAAGAGGCTGGGCAGGTAACGAATTAGTAAAGCTAGGTGGTATGGTGGAGGTGGGATGGAAAACTTTTTTAAATGGTGCCAACTTTGAGTCGGTACCTATTTTAAGAGAGGTGTAGGGCGAGTGCAGGAAGTGTAGTCCCACTTTAGGGTAGAATTGTGCGCCCTATTGGAATAAATCAAATTACAAGGAGCAAAGCGTTCATCCACAATCCCAACGAGTAATTTTGGACAAATAACTATGCTCAAAGTACGATTCCTTGGGATATATTTTGATCAAAACACACACAGTTTGAGAAGCCGCGTCGGACCCGCTGCCTATCACACAATGTTTATGCCATTCTCGCGAGTTAGAGTGCTATAGGCTGTAGGTCTCGAGGTCGCTACAACTAATCAACGTCGACCTGCGAAAATAAATAGTTGCCAAGTATATCTGATATAGAGTAAATACAGTCAGCATCACTTATCAAGTTCATGGAACAAAAAAAAACTTCAGAGATATCCATGAGATTCGAGATATTGAGGTAAAATGACCTAGAATTAGTTATGGGACTTTCTGAATCGACAAAACATGGTAATTGTGATTAGTGTTTTCAAGATATCAAGGTCAACTGTATCTAATATACAGTGTAGTCGAGTTGTTTGAGAGAAGCTAAGAACTAAAGTTCAAAACTGACAGGCATTCTTCTTAAGATCTCAAATGTTTAATTGACCTTTAAACTATACATTGAAAAGATAGGGCATGCGCGCATGGCGGTTACATGATACGCATTAATATATTTTGACCAGGCTGCTAACTCTTTAGAAAATCGTAGACAGCATTCCCTTGCATAATGCCATCTCCACATTGGAGCTTTTTGTAACAAGTTTCATTATCAAAAATAACCAAGGTTTTAGGGAGGAGGTTGCGAAGACAAGTGAAAGGACAGACAGCGGATGGATGACATCGTATAGCATAATATGCCGCTTTTAGGCGGGTGTATAAAATTGAATCAGAAGTTCAGATATTTTTCTAGCAGAATTGCTGTCTGATCACTGAAATCAGACTTATTTTGATCAAAAAGTGAGAATTTTAAGTTGAAATTTCAGTATTATTGCATGGCAATTCTGCATTGTTGATACGTAGACATATTGACATTCTGGCTGAGTTACTGCTATTGCATTTTCAGCAGGAAACAACGTACATACAATCAAGGTACATTAGGAAATTGCTAAATGTCTATTAAGGAATAATTGTTGCTAAACAGTAAATCAGAAAGTGTTTAATCAAATCTACGCTAACAGTTGTCGCAAGATATCGTACCACTACATACCACATACTTACACGCAGAATTTTAAGCAAGATTCATTCAAATATGCTATCAATTGAAAATATATTACTGATATCTTGCTAAGTCCAGTTTTGGGCGAAAGGTTTGATCCTGAAGCTGTCCAGACTTGTTTGCGCATACTAATGTCATAAATATTTCTTGCCACACATAGCGCCATTACGGGGAATTTGAATGCTTTTAAGTTTAGTTTAGCAAATAAGCAATGTGTTGCTAAGAATGAACACTGTGATAATATCGAATGAGTGGGAATCGATAATTTAGTAATTTATAGGCATAACAAATTACAGTAACATGTAAAAAGTATTAATTACAGTGATGACTGTTGTCAGGGTTGTATTTGTGCTGTCAAAATAAGTGGTTGCTTTACTTTGAAATTAAAAGTAGACATTAAAGATGTTTTGTGAAACCCTGATGCCCCCGTATTCACATGCCAGTGGAAGGGGGCTTGCAAAAGGATTTGCATGTGAGGATATGAAAATGATATACGTTACATTCAAAATGTTGATGGCGAAAGTGTTTATTAAGTTTTTAAAATGCAAGTCAAAGGTCAGAGGTGTAGGGTCAGACTTTTGGTAGAAGATATAGGCTTGTCATAGAAGGAATACACTAGTAATGAATAGTGAAAGGCTATCTGCCGATGTCAAATGTTATGACCAATGTTAATTTTTTAGAAAAGGTCAGTTCAAGTCGGGGTCAAAAATTTTGTGACCAACAGAAAGGTCTTATCATAAGGAACATACAGTGAATATCAAAAGCCCTTTTACTTTACCACTCGAAGTAAAAGCTAAGGTTGGAGTTTGTTTGAAAGCGTAAACTTTGAAGTCAAGATCAAGGAGGTTAAAAAGTTGGTACCAATGAAGAAAGGTCCTTGTCATAGCTGACATACATGTGAAATTTCAACGCGCCTAGACTTGACCATGTTTTAAAGTTTTGCAATTGAAAATTTTAGACAGAATTACAGACGGACAAAAAAATATCTTCGACATTGGGGCATAAAAAGTGTATTTTATAACTATTTCTGATTATGAAACATTGAGGTTTTATCATAATGAAGCAATCATGAGAGATCACGTGCAAATAGAAAACACTGCTTGGGGCTGAGAAAATGGTAGTGTAAATGGCGGTAGGAGATGAAAACTTCAGTTGACTTATATAAAAGGTAATTAGTGTAATAAATTTCAAAAATTCTCCAAAAGGTGTTACCAACTTTAGTACATGCAGGTCATACTTAATATGTGAGTAATAGACAGTAATGATTGACTAGAAATCTTGAGCTGACTGTTTTCAGTCATGAGCCCAAGGCATGCATGATGAAGTGCTTTGGATGGACTTTCACCCATGCAAGATCTTTATCTTTTATCTGTCTGGGATTAGGTGTTCGATCAGAGCTTAAAGAAGCTGTAACACTACATTATACTACTTAAATGTGTGCATTTTCATTAGATTCTAGTATCCATACTCACATTTACGATTACGAACATGAACGCACAATTGTCTGGGAACATTTTTAATTCGCGTCATCACATGTGCATGTATTAACATTTCATTATTATTTCTCAGCAAAACTTAAAATCTAGCAGTCAATAATAATGAAAGGTCTAAAGGCGATCATAGCCAGACTGTCTAAGATCCTGAAAGTTATATACACGATCGCTGTTCAAGTGTGACCAACAACTGCGGATAGTTATAAATGGTAAATTACATGCGTTAGGACAGTTTCAAACAGCAATGTAAACAGAACAGAAAAGCTTGATGAGTTTTTTTAAATCACCAATATTCATTCCAAAGGTTCAATATTGTTGAGCAGGCACAGGTCTGTCATTCTCTGCCTGGGATTGATTAAAACCGTACACATAAACATTTAAATGAAATAAGTCTAAATATCATAATAACATCTCATGTACTATATGTATGTATGGATCTGAAAAGTCAGCTGATGCAAAAAATGGCCAGAGTGAGCGTCAATAGATCTAGATTAAGTTCCTTTGATCGATCAGCTCGCCAACCTTCAGGCATAATCTATTCTTCTAATACTATCTGCGTACTTTGTGTGGACAACTGAGAAGTGAAAGAATCATTAAAGTTGGAACAACATATGAATATTGGTCAGTAATAAATAAAACATCTTTTGTCATAATTTTAATCATTTTTATGGCGAAAGTGATTTTCGAAAAATGTTAAACTTACTGAATTGTTGAAGTAGAACAGTCCTGGTTTGTGACAAATTCCTTATAAATAAACTTTTTGTAAAAGGCAGTGGTTAATAGGGGTTACTTTCAATAATACTTTCTTCAGGGGTCTGAACATAGAGGCCGCATGGCAAGATTGCTCACTAAAACCAAAATTTACCTGTGTTAACGATCAATCCATTCCTTCCTCCCCTTGTACTCCTCATTGGACACCTGAGGAATGTTAGTCATTTTCTGCACCAAGGGCTGAGGAAAGACAATTTACATGTGATATTAACTGTAATTTTCCTTATCTGCTAAATTCTCCTATTCAGCGCAGCTTAAAACAGGTTGTGTCTTTACACTTATCACATTAGATGCGATTGAATGTTCCTGTGAATCATGTTTAAATTTTTGTGGGGCATGTCGTGGGTATTCAGATATTTTATTAATGCGAACAGGCATAAATCTTAAGTTTAAAAGGAAACTAAAACATGTGTCGTGGGAAGTAAATTCGTGGAAGCGGAAGCCACGATCCACGAACATTGATGGATTCAACAGTAGTTTTTCCTGTATGTGATTAGATTTATACGATTGAGAAATTTCTTGTCAGTCGATTTGTTCATCGTCTCAGTTTTCTAACAAGCATCACTAAGAGAGATAACCGATACATGAGTCTGAATTAGAAATCCCTGAAGATAAAAAAAAATGTTTAGCGGTGAGGAAATGCGAAAAGATTGGATCTTCAAATGAGAAGAATATTAAAAAAAGACAATTTGGTCGAAACATGGTACAACACACGTATCTCTGGGATGTAAAATTTACAATTTGGTAAAAAGTTACTTGCTTTTCTAAAAATCTATTTCAGTTTTAATTTACGTTCAATGAGCAATAAAGAGTTACATGTGGGTAGTTTGGTTTCAACTTGACTTTTTATTTAATGGTTGATCTCAAATGTAACTATTCACGCTGTGGTATTTGTATCCACGCTTTAATATTTCGCCAATAATTAATGACAGTTTCTATTAGTTCCAATTTTAACAATAAAAGGCTGTGGCAGCGAAGATTCGTGAGTGAGACAGCTGGCTGTACTAGCTCTTCTCTTCCCTCCAACTTCCATCATTTGGAACACATTTTTGTTGGTCTGTGTTTTTTGTCCTTTACTTGTCAGTGTTATTCTAAATTATTCTATTACCCTTGGTTGGGGATTTCCTTATAGTTTAGGCTAAACTTAGGGTTACGGAGGTCTATTTTGTCATATTCATACAAATCTTGTAATAAATTCCGTAAAGTGTCGTCTATTATTTCATTCTATTGAGTTTAATTTCGGTATTTGAGTTCAAACCATAGTGGTAGCAAATCATTTCGAAGTCGCACTATTACTTAAAATAACAAACACAACGAGAAGTACAGATTATACGAGAATGACACACGAACTGCTACACATGTACATGTATCCCCATGTTTTACGCACAAACATTGTATCCAAAGTATGGCCCACCCTGAGATCAGAACTCGTGGATCAAGAATACATTTTGGGCCACCGTTACTTGTTCTTATTTGACTAAGAATTTGCTTTTCAATGAGATATGCAGTGTATAGATCACAAAAGCTTACCCAACTTCTCAGTTTCAATATAAGCTGAATAGCAAGTCATACTAAAACAACTGCTGTTCTGTATCAGTTTTCCTTTCATGACATTAGATTTAATGTTTGCTGACTTATACAACCTTAAAATGAGAAATTACAGTCAATACAGTAATTTGTCACTACCTTATAAACATGATTTGAAGAGATGAGAAGACCAACCTTTTCTGAGATTGGGGTTTGTCTTCCTTTTGCTGAACTCCTCCACGGCTGTGAACATGAGATCGGCGAGGATTCGGGGAGGGTAGCCAAGGGCTGACCCCAGATCAGGAAGGCAATGGAGGGAGAGCTGTTCTGGTTGCTCTCTCAAGCAATTCCTTACTGACGTACGGCACAGTCTTGTGGAAATATAGGAGAATGGATAAAAAAATACAACGAAGTCCACAGTACTCATCTTAAGTTTTTATAGAGCTAAAGCTTTTTTCCAGATTGGTCTTAAATCACAGATATGTATATTCCAAGGATGCATGTGCTTACAAGTCTAAAATATTTGTTTCAAGTGCATATACGAGGGTTCTCCAAAAGTCGTGGACAATGTTAATAATTCCAAACTACACAGATCCAAAAGATATTTTTACATTAATAACTTTTAACTTACATCAAACAAAAGTGTAAAATTTAAAAACAAATATCATAAATAAATGAGCTATTTCAGATAAGAGTGCTCTAATGAGCCGTGTTGGCGCACGTACAAATAAGTGTACATTTTCTATGATCCATTGGTTTAAATGAAAGGATTATAGCTTAATAATATATATGCATTGAACTTTATTCAACGAAGATTATATGTTTTGTCTAATTATACTGGATTTTCAAGCGCAAGACGTCATAAATGGCAGAGAAATGACGTCATTTTAAAACGGATCTGAATAAGTTTTCAATGTAACGGCAACCACGCGTCGTCGGCGCACAGATAATTACAAAGTGTTGTGTAGATCCGTGGTTGGATTCATTAGACAAAACGGGCGCTGAACGACATCAAGAATCACAAGAATTTACTAAAATATGACATTGAAAAATAAATCATCAGTAACAATGCCCTGCACGTACACGTGAATACGATGTGAACTCGTGGTATCGACTTCGACACCCACCTTATTCCCTACCTTATATAGCACGCCTCGGATTTGGCCTATTTTCTAATTAC
>CAJDSM010000692.1:21755-33034 GCA_903981925.1 Ostrea lurida | reverse complement strand
ATCCCTGCACGAGAAATTTACTTTTAAAGCAGATAGTTTTGCGATAAATCCGTGCAATATCCATTACATTTCCTCCGCTCGGAACAGACTAGTGTTTCAATAGCAGGGAAATCAAAAGAATCTCCACATGATGCCCCACCCCTTCCATAAAAGTTAAAACTTGGTGTACCCAAACGACCAATACACAAATTCGCATTAGCATCGTCCCGAATGATCCAAGACCGTCTGCAATGACTCTCCACATTCTAGAAGTGAAACTCACCCCACGATCCCTTTCGGATAATCGGTTTAAACAGAACGTTCCGGTCGCAACAGACATTAATCAACTTAGCCTCACTAGAATGCTCTGCGCGCTAATCCATTAGGTGTTAAATTTGATTGGTCACTTACAACACACACCTGATGACGTCTCAATAGAAAGTTGAAAAACATCGAGAACACGAACTTGTTAACAAACCAACATAACCAAAAGAGGTTTCTTGCACGTTCGCCATGTAATAACAACACAGAAACAACGCATAACAATATTTGCTTTTCCCCCCTAATCTATTCAGTTTTTATGGTTACGGTATTTCCTTGTTATCCAACAAGAAATCGCCAAGTGAGCCTCACAAGAAATAAATACGGGCGAGCACCCGATTGATTGAGAGCGCATCTCCACTCCGCCGGGGAACCGGACACGTTGACCAAGTTGAAGGCGTCCGCATCGACCACCAGCCTGATAAACCTCGAGATGCTCAGGATTAGACCTATCCAGCGTCAATTCTCGGCTGAATGTGACTGGAACGTAATCGCCATTATCTGAGGTGTGCTGTCATTGGTTTAGTCACATTAGGTTAGATGTGTGCTCATTACCTCGTTTTACAAAGTGCAATTACAATGAGAAAAGGAATTACTCACTGCAAAAAGTGCTCAATTTTTATGCTTAATATACTACCAAATACTGAACGAGATAACACATCCCTCAGTCTAATCAATATTAGATCCTCTGAGCGACAGTATGGGAGCGGATCAAAGGATCTCATTTTAATCAGATTGCATATCCCTGAAATAATAAACATGGTCATGACGGAAATATATGTACAACGAATAGTTATATCTGCCCAACCCCCACCCCCATTTTACATCACCAGCCTCACCGAACTTCCACCTGTAAAGCCACGCGCTCTACTGCTGTGCCACAAAGCTGATTGTTGCATAGTACTTCAACTACATTGTATAATTCAATGATCTTTACGACAGTAGTTTAGATAAAAGATATCCTCTTGATTGCACTGCATGTATACAGACTCCTCGAGATTATACTGTAGGTACAGAATCTTCCTGAGTGTACTGTACTAAAATGATCTTCAATCGTACGGAAGTATTTCGTGACCGCCCAGTAGACAGTAACTACACGATGTGGGTAATAAGGCGCCATCTTTGTTTGACCACTCATGCTTAAAGTATCAAATTTATAACGAAAGGGGATTGCACAATTTCTAAAGAAAAAAACCGAAGAAAAATGTTTATTGTTAAAAATGATGACATTATTGAAAGTTAATGTTTTTCTACTTGGAAAAAGTAATGTTGGAAGAGTTATCTGCCCATGATAAAAATAAGAAAAAGATTATTAAAGTATCCACTGATTAATACCTGCAACCGTATCTGTGCACGTGTCTGGTAAAAGTACCAATACTGACCTATGGTCATTACAATGACCGTATTAGCCTTGTAAAGATCATTCACTGCTTTCGCAAACAAGATTTCCTGTTCTTTGACATTCTTTTCACACTTTCAACATGTTGATATCGCTGTAAATAAAAGCTAAAGACCGCTCAAACCGAAAGCAGCGATATTCATTCCCAATCTACCTCGAAACAAGCTGAAGCAAGCTTACAGGTCTACAAGCTAATATCAGAAAAAGCTGTTCTCCTGGTCTCACTTGTGTGCACTTTAAGTCTTCAAACAAGAAAATCTAACCCCCCAAAAAAGTCTGAAAATTGGTGCGTTTTACTCCAATGTTACATACACAGGTTAATTTCTAATTTGGGTGGTCAAACTAAGTGGTGAGAAGAGCTCTCAATATATGTGTGCAGTGAGATTAGAACTTAGAACCACTAAACCACTGCTTGACCCTGTCCGAGGGGGAAAATCCCTCCAACCAAGGGGGGAAATCCCTCCTCCGACCGAGGGGGAAAATCCCTCCGAAGGTGGGGAAAAATCCCTCCAACCGCGGGGGAAAATCCCTCCGACAAGGTGAAGCACTGATAGGTAGAAAATCAAGACTATTACCCAGAAAGACAGAAATCCAAATCTCTACAAATGTTGCTTTGAAATCTACAAGAAAACAAGTGTTTCTGTTAGAAAAATCCAACTCGTTGTGTCAACTATAAGATGAAATAATACATGAATTTATGTTGTAAATATGAAAGCAGTCACTTTTTTATTCCAGCAGTTTTACAATGATGCAAACTGAATCATTTTATTTGACATACTATAAGAATACAGTGACGGATGGGTTTCTTTATTTATAAACTATGAAACAATCAATGAAATATTAAAACACAGAGAAATAATAATAATAATAGATATATAGAGAAAAAAAAACCACAATGAAATTGTAACAAAACTGAAATCAATATCAAATATCCGTCATTGGCTGAAATATCAATTAAATTAAACAATACATTAATATAGATAGGTTTGGAAGCTTTTTTCTTAAAGGTGAAAATGACAAATATACAGGATAGATTGTAAAAATGAGAAAATAATTTTATTTCAATAATATTAAAGCACCTGTGTATTTAACTACATAGGGCACCTGTCTCTGAGAAAATAAATCTGATGATGTGAGGCTGTTAATCAAACTCCTCCCCCTTCATAATACTGTCGTTTCAACCAATATCTTTCTAGTCTTTTCAAAATATAAATATATATAGACTTCTACTACTAGTTCTACCAGGAGGAACTCAGTGTTATAAAACTGTATTTGGAGAAATCACTATTGTATTAAAAAAAAATAAGAAAGAAAATGTTTTGGTAAAATAAACTTAAAGCTGTACATACATACAAAATAATTATCCTTGAGAGTGATAGATACAATTCAGATCCACAAAGGCAAGGAATTTTTCAATATTGTTAATATTGCCTGAACATTAACTCCAGTTCCCGGAAAAAAATGAAGTTTGAGTATTAAACTTTGAATTTTGGCAAGAAAAACTGACAAGTGTCTAACCACTTGCATGCAGTGGTATAGAATTCACAGACCGCTATCTATAGATCGAGCTTACTCAAGTAATTAAACTTAAAATAAGGAAGGTGATTAAATTTTCCCTCTAGAATTATCATATTCTATCTCTACTTTAATACACAAGTACAATTCTAACTGTCTAAAAATCAAATTAAAAAAAGGGTGGCATAATGGTTTGATTTTGAGCCGATATAATGGAGTTTGACAACATTTAAGTAAATAGAACTTCATATTAAAATGCCACTTCAAACATTTACAACCATTACACACAAGTAGACAATTCCTTGTGTTTCATGTACAAATCTTTTATACGGTCACAAAACACAATACTAATATAACAGTAATTCATTAAAATCTCTCATCAATATCAATAGCAGTACATATAAAGAAATATAACGAAATGACGGAGTTATGGCCCTTATCATGCTATCTAATTTTGTTTGAATGTATAAAGAATTGATCCACATCTCATTTTTGTTTAAATCCTCGTCGCCCACGAAACATTATGATTTGTATACAGAACATTGATCCACTATTTAACAGCGTCCTTGTATTCCACTTAACTTCCATTTTTCAAGTGAATTTGATGTTTGAATTTCCCTGACAGATAACAAATTGACTAGGCAAATATTTGCATTCTAAGAGGTAAACCTTTAAAAATGCTTTGAAAAATATCTTGTAAAATTACAAATGCAATATTGGATCATCTAGATATGTTCAGAATCTACAGCAGAAAAAATACATATATTTTAATGAAAAAAAGTAAAAAGGATGAAAATAAATATTTCTGATGAGTACATAAGACTACGAGAAATCTGTAGAGTTGATAAAAGAGGACCACACAGGTATTGTACTACAGAGAAATGTCAGATGGGGGAGTACAGTCTGTTAGTGGCCTGTGACGGGGGGGACACACACACTCTCAGCGGAGATCAGAAATGCTGGCCTTGTCGCCAAATACCTGAATAAGCTGCTCCTCATATTGGTCTATGTTTCTCTTCATTATATCCATACAGGGACCTAGCAAGCGCTCAAATGCCTGTACGTCAAGCACTGCCAAAACAAAACAACAACAAAATACTGTCAAAATCATTCAAAATAAAACACACCCACATTGTTTCATATCTTTTGAGGGGATTTATTTTCTTCCTTTGGGTGAAGTAATCTCTGTATGTGATAAACTAATCGAGCTTCGCTCGTTAAAAAACAGGAAATTAAAAAATATATTGTGTATACACTGGACTGTTGCTCTCACCTGCACATTTTGTTNCTTTATTTTCTTCCTTTGAGTGAAGTAATTTCTGTATGTGATAAACCAATCGAGCTTTGCTCGTTAAAAAACAGGAAATTAAAAAATATGTTGTGTATACAATGGACTGTTGCTCTCACCTGCACATTTTGTTTTACCCACGGAATAAGCAGTGGCAGCTCTTGGTTTATGAGTAACAAGTGCTAGCTCTGAAATCAAACAAAACTCATAACATTAAATTCCTCAATCTGATTGGCTACACGTCCAGTTTTAATTTCACACTTATTTCTGCTAACCCTGGGCGATTGGAATCCTTCATAAAAATTAGGTATTTATAAATGAACCAAGGAACAAAAAGCAAGATATATAACTTATAAATGAATCAAACTGAAAGTAGAAAAGCACAGACGACTAGCTGTGTAATCAATACCTCCAAAGTATCCTCCCTGCGTGTATCTTTTTACTTCCACTTCTTTGCTCTCGGGGTCTTTCTATAAAAAGAAAACAAATTACTGGTAAATTCGGAAATCCCTCAACCAAATCCTGCTGCTCATTCTAATGTAAATTTTATTGGATTCTGTCAGTAAATCAAAATGCACAATCAAAAAATCTTGATGAAAAATTTCATCATCATACGAGTTTATATCTTTATCACCACAACCAGAAGGCTGAACAAATATGATGAAGCCATTACATTTCCATATTTGCTCCTGACCCCAAAAATTGAATAGGTTCCCTTTTCCCTGCAAACTTCATAGCAAAGCTCTCAAACAAAAACTTATTACTGAGGAAGCTTTAAGTGCAAACTAATTTAAACATTCACAGCTTTCACTTTTGCTTTTTAATGCCACTACATTTATTTTATCGTTAAGTTTTTGACAATCAGAGATCCAGTTCGATGAACATAACAGTGTAAGTGACCACAACATTGCTGTTACACACATTTTAGTCACTTGGATGAGAGTGCATGCGATAATTTCTGAACACTAATCATTTTCGTGTTGTAACATTTTATCTTTATCACCTGTACCTTAAAAATATCAATACTTTCTAACAATAAAATTGATTTATAATATGAGAGGACCGAATGATTGTCCATCTCCGATTGAAATATCAATTAACACAGTTATAGCGAGAGATATCAGTTAAGCTTAAAGTGAATTCTATTTCTACATCCCATGTCCTATTAATTAAAGTGCATTATGCTGTATATTGTTAAATCATTGCAGATCATTCGTGAACCCTGATACTTGTAATCATTTGGATCATTGTCTCCCAATAGTGACAAAAACTAACTACATTCAAAAGTACAAAATTGACAGCATGTGCGACTGAATCCCATACTGATTCAGAGAGATTATGCGTATTTTTTTCTTTTCTGCTGTTTTCTGGAGTTGTTTGTGAGTTATACATGGAACAAAAGCAGGCAGTCACAATGAGTTTTCATGATAACAACAGGGACAACATTGTGACTGCTTGGACAACAAGTATCAAGTTTACAGACACACAACAATTCGGTTTTTTTGTTTTATTGTGGTGTCCATTGCAATGCTCACCGGTTCTTCAATTTCGTCCTGAAACAACCAGTTTTACAGTGAGATTTCAAAATTTTGTGCAGGTTTTCAAATAAGTGAGCTCGTACAAACTCTTCAAAACGAAGAACAAAATTAATATTTCTAAACCTATAACCATTAACATCAGAAGGCCAATCAAATCAAATGCAACTAAAAAGAAACTTCATTTTCACACTCTTCCCAATTGCCATTTGATAGTGTAAAGAATATTCATGATAAGATAGTAAACACTTATGCGCATGGTTTCCAAGGAAGCTGTCAAACTGTTGTCCTGAAGTAGAAGGAAGGAGCTGGAAACTGTTGCCCGAGGCCGAAATCCGAAGCAAAAAGTTCCCAAGGTCTTCTCCTCTACCATGGGACAATAGCTTGATTGTTCCTAACCGAGCAAAAAGAGGTTTTTTTCCCTGTCCAACTATATAATTCGTTAATTCACTAATCTTGAAAAAAGCATGTAATTAATCAGTATTTTTTTTCCACATAATTTTGTATTAATATCATCAGCATTTTGTTATTTGTTTTATTTTCTACAACTTTCAGCAAAGCATTACTAAACTAAGCCATATTGAAAGTGAAACTGTAATTTGGAAAACATCTTTATTTTTTGAATGCTTCCACATCATTTGGACACTTAAACCCTGTAACGATTCATTCTGTGTCTTAAAAAACTCTTCAACTGTCCAATGATAAGCAAACTCCTTACCAAAACAAGGAAGACAGTTGTAGAAATCTAGTAAGTTAGGTTATAATACAGTGTGTTGCTGTGATCCCATAATGCACTGCAAACATTGTCCTTCCCCAGGGTGCAAGCAATTTTGCTATCACACCTAACGTTTAGTCAGCTAATTAGGTATTTTACTGTCCAACCTTAAGCTTGGTCAGTTAATTAAGTATTTTACTGTCACTTAATTTGAAATTTCACTACAGATCCAGTCACCAATGACAAATCCCCTTAATCAACATGTCACATACACACCAAATTACCTTCTGTTTTTCCTTAAACTTTTAAACAAAAATCACATAAAAAAAAATAATCTGTAGATCATGGAAATATATCTACACATATACAGCAGGGCAAATAGTGCCCCCCCCCCCCCCAAAGATAAAATTTCATCCCGACAATGAATAGTGAAATAATTGGGTTAGAAAACTCAAGTCTGACAAAAGAGACAACATTAAAGAAATTGCTAACAAAAAAAAAAAAAAAAAAAAAAAAGGACCATTCCAAATTGTAACTAAGATTCAGTCATGCAAGTCTGAAGCACACAAGAGCTAAAAAAAAAAAAAAAACGTGGACTGGATCTCCCGCAAAAACTATAATCACTCATCCATAAACATTTAGTGCACAATCATCAAAGGTTGTATTCATTCATTATACAGCTGAACTTCGATATCTTGAACATCTGATATCTCGAATACCATGGCTAATGTAGAAGTGATTTTGAAGTCTAAGTACTGATTCTTTATGTATTTTACCCTAGATATCTCGAATCATTGGTTATCTCGAAGTTTTCTCTGCGTCCCACTGAGTTTGAGATAACGAGGTTTGACTGTATGTCATCCATGCACATTGGAGCACATGAGAACTTGCTGTGAAATTTTATATCTGGTCACTTATCCAGAAAATAAAGGTCAGATGTAGCATAAATATTATGCACGTTTATGTCTATCTGTTGATGTGCATCTTTACTTGCTAAGAGTGAAAATTCACAGTGTGTCTCTATTGCGAATAGAGGAACACAGAGGATCGCCACTGCAGTTTGAAGATGATCAACGTGATGAGTGAAAAGTTCCATGGAAATAGACTATTATTTTTTTTTTTTTGGTAAACATGACTGCTCTACGACATTGGGAAGATGAAAACAATGCCCGAGGTATGACCTTTGACCCCACAGACATTTCTGTCTAGTTAAAACACTCAAGAAACATGAAGTAAGACTTCTAACAGCTGTGGTAAATACCTGATAGAACACACAGACAGCTGACAGACACGTGTATACACAAAACTTAAAAATGCGAAAGCGGTGTTAAATTCCTACCTGGTTCTTGACGGTGACTCGAACTTCTCCATTCTCAATGAAGTACATACAGTCTGCCTCATCACCCTGCAGATCAATCAAAGTCCAGAGTAAATATTACTAACTAAAGAGGCCATCTCTCTAGTATTACACATTACTGAGAAAAATTGCAACCAAAAAAATGGAACTTTAATAAAGATAAAAGAACTAGTGCATTGCTTTACCAAACAAGATGTGTTTGTGAAACACGAATGCCCCCGCATTCCACATGCCAGTGGAAGGGCTTGTCATAAGGATTATGCATGTGAAATATGAAAGGTCAATCCATTACCATTCAAATGTTAAGGCCAATGTTAAAGGTTTTAAAATGTAGGTAAAAATTCAAGGTCAAGGTCAAATATTTTGGTACCAGATAAAAAGGTGTCATGAGGAATACACATGTGAAATATGGAATCCCTACGTTATGGCCAATGTAAAAGTTTTTGAAAAGTAGGTCAAAGTTTGTCTAGGTCAGGGGGTCAAAAATTCTGGTACCAACGGAAAGATCTTGTCATAAGAAACATCAAAGCCCTAGTACTTACAATTCAAAAGTTATACCTAAGGTTAAAGCTTTTAAGTAGGTCAAACTTCAAGGTCAAGGTCAGGAGGTAAAAAATTTTGGTACCCACGGAAAGGTCTCATCATAAGGAAAATACAATTCATGTGAAATATCAAAGCCCTAGTACTTACCACTGAAAAGTTTTAGCTGAGGTTAAAGTTTCAGACAGAATGACAAAATGACAGACAGAACAAAAACAATAAGCCCCCCGATCTTCAATCATGGGGGCATAAAAATAAGTCTACTGCAGCTGCCTATAACTATAAAAAAAAGGGAGGAGGATATTCTTTATAGTGGTAGGACGTTCTACATACATGCCAACTTTCCCGATTTTAGGTGGGATTCTCCCGATTTAACGCCTTGTAAAACTGCCATTCCCGCTTTCCGATTGGGAAGCAAAAAACCTCAGAAATACCCGATTTAGGTAAAAATGTTCCCTTGATTTACCGACAACATTACCCCGATTTGCCCAACATGATTTTAAAATGTTCGCGCCCAATTTTCTTGTGGCCAGCCAAGTCAGATAATGCGGATCATGTCGGCCATTATTGTTGAACACTGGAAAAACGTGTTATCGGAATACGTGTATGTACCTGGCTCTAGCTCAAAACTGTGTTCAAATATTTATTGGACAATTAATAGCATATCACATCGGCGAGAAATGGACTTTCAAATGGCAAATTCTGGTATACACAGACGTGAGTGAACGAGGCTACGATGACTACTTAGGCTTACACCTCAAGCAATTTGGAGCACGCGGCAGACCTGAGATATTCGGGATTAAGGTAACGTCAATGTTGTTGATGTTGAATATAATTCCAAAACTGATAGGTAATGGCATTAAAGATTAATTAATAGGGGAACCTATTTATTTAATCAGAACGTGTGAAACCGATACTGCGAACCATATCTGCCTCCAACTTAGTCCTGTTAAGCTGTTTTAAAAAATTAACGTTGAAATTAGAATTGGCAATTAGACTTTTACAATAAAAATATAGCATTACGGTATTTGATGAGAACTTTTGGTAATTATTTCAGATGTATGTGTGCATGTAATTTGGTTTCACGAAAAGTTTGTTAGCAGAGCAAGAACGTTCCTTTTTCTGGTGTGCAAATGTTCCCAGTCAAACTCTGCAGAGTCCATGGCAGTTCACGTGAAGTTTTGGTTTACAAACGCAAGAAATGCATGCGAGCTAGTGCTTTAATATTTTTTTAAAAGCTTCAAGTTTAAATCTACTTTCAGTTACGCAACTTTAAGTAATAACATTTATGTATTCAACTTATTGCTGGGGAGTATGTATTTACACTGTAAATTATCGTTTATCTAATATTGTTGTATACTTGAGAATTTGAAATTTAAATAAATATGGCAAAGTATTCAAAAGTATGTTTATTTTATTACTGTATTTAGTTTTGTTGAAGTTAGGCAGAAAAAGAACTTGATGTTTTATTGATATATGATACATGTACGAAAAATTAGAATTGCTAATTGTCTTTGAAAAGATGTTACATTTGCATTAACGACAAAGTGTCGCGAATTTAGAGCTTTGAAAAAAGTCGTCACGCGCAAAATCCCCTCATGCGGAGATTTTCAAAAGTTGGCATGTATGGTTCCTATAATCAGGATCACTAACAAATCTTGTTAAATGTGAAATTTTGTTTACTCATACTGTGTGATCATGAGATTTATGTTCTGCGACTCAAGCCAAATACAGCACAATCTGCATAAACAGATGTCTGTCTTGTTACAATAAAGAACAAGTTCTTCAGCCCCCCCCCTTCCCCCACCACCCCCCAAAAAAAAAACAAAAAAAAAACAAGTGACTTTTCAGTACAAGTTGTTTGTAATTCTCCCATCAATGATCTTCATCAATACCTGTCTTATGATAATATCTTCATCCTCAAAAGTTTTGGTTTGTAGGGCATCTGCCACATTCATTCTTTCATAATTCTGAAAACAGAAACATTGAAACATTACATTTCCATAATTATGCAATTTCTGCAGTACAACTTCCGTGTCCTGTAAGTAATAAAATATGTCTAACATTTAAGGTTTTCTTGACAGTTGACATTTAAATTGCACAAGGGTGGAATTCTTTGGCATTTCAACAAAGGGAGGAATTTTATGCAGCCTTCACATGGTAAAAGGTCAAGGAATATGTTATCCTATCAATTATGGCTTTAATCACTTGCAATGTCATGTACTTTTATCGTAAGAACTGATTCAAAAGTCGCAACTACACCCCTCCCCCCTCCCCTTTAATTACAAAACTAACATGCCTGTTGCCCTTGATAAACAATAAATGACTTACATCCAGTGTTTTTAACATTGGAACATTGTCGATTAAGTTCTCGTACATCTTCCTTTTGTTGTAGGCATTCTTTAATACAATTCTTCTAAATGTCTCTCTGTCCTGAAGAGAAATCACATCATTCATGTTAACAGACACAGTCTCCTCACAATGAATATAATTATACCTTACTGTACATTCAGCACTCATCTTATATTCCCTTCAAATTTCTTATGGAATTAAAAAAAAAACAATCAAAAAAGTATTCTTATTAAAGTAACAACATTATTATAATGTACAGTCGAACCTCGTTATCTCGA
>CAJDSM010000692.1:0-12379 GCA_903981925.1 Ostrea lurida | reverse complement strand
AAATCATTTGGTCTATATATCAGATCAACCTCTTCTTGGAAATTAATGTAAAAAAAAAAATTAATTAAAAAGACCAAATTTTTACTGTTTTATTTTCATTAAGCCCACATTAATTTTAAAAGCACATTAAGCTTAAAAATATTCTAGAAATTAAATATTTTGACAAGCTATGCAAAGCATCATATTGCAAGCATAATTATACAAATTTATACTGCAGCATCTTGACAATTGTGTTTGAAAGAAAGACCAGTGTCAGGACACCAGACACTGAATACTCTTTTCATTCTTAAGTAAAAACGATAGTCACAGGTTTTCACCTAATAACAGTGACATGTGTTATGAAAATACATTAACATTCTGCCACTTAACATCATGATCAGCTTATATTAAATTGAATTTTTGTTCAGGAAGCAAAAATTAATGGGACATAATGTAAAGATCATAATTATTTTAGATTTGAAAATACAGATAAATGCATTTTTTTTTTTTTTAACAGAAAATGACTTGTACAAGTCATTTGGACTCATTTTGATTTTTTACATTATTTCTCTCGACAATATGAGCAACACTATCCCTTTAATATTACAGAACTTAATAAAAACCGTATTTTATCATGTTTATCTGATAAATATCACTTTAAAAATCCCTATGCGAATAACCTTTATGAAAATTCATGTGGAATAAGCTCCTTATACACTCAGCTAGGGACCAAGTGCAGAAATCCCAAAGTGTTACGCACCAACATTTACAGCCTAATCTGCAGATTATACTAACATTTATGGGCCATTTAGAATTTTCATTTGCATGCGTAAATTTGCCAGCACTTAAGAACATTACCTGTTTATATGTACCATAAATAATGCAGATCACTGAATGCATGTTGAAATCGTTTGAACGGAAACATTTTCCCCGACTTTTTTCTGTTTATTCTCGCATGTTATCTCAGGCACACTTGTTTACCAAGTCCTTTTCTGTTTGTTCAGTAGCAATATCAGACAAATACAGAGACAGCAGTATGAATGTTTATATGGGATATTTCTGATTGCCTTTTCGGATCACAACTTATTAAGAGGATCTTTCTTCCACAAACAAAACACTTGCAATCACTCTCTAACACACAATATCATAGCCATTTCATACACTACAACAGTCCACATTTCTAACAAACACAGTCCAGTTTCTCGGTTCCTTTAGCTGTTAATTTGACTCACGCAGTCCAGTTTCTCGTTCTTAGCTGTTAATTTTGACTCACGCAGTCCAGTTTCTAGGTAACTTTAGCCGTTTGACTCACGCAATCCTTTAGCCGTTTGACTCACGCAGTCCAATTTCTCGGTTCCTTTAGCCGTTAATTTGACTCACGCAGTTCAGTTTCTCGATTCCTTTAGCTGTTATTTTGACTCACACAGTCCAGTTTCTTGGTTTCTTTAGCTGTTAGTTTGACTTACCTTTCTATTACATAGAAGTTGTCACCATCATCTCCTTGGTCTATTACATGGTCTCCCTCTACGACCTACAACATCACATCGACAGATTTATTATACTCATTCAACATCAATCAAACATACAGCATGTTCCTATCCGATATCGGACATGTACAACTTACTATTCAAATAAATAATGATTAAAAAAGAAAATCTGTTCTCAAGGACATGTATCAATTTTCTGTTCTCAGGTAGAGCGAACAAGAGCAGCATGAGAACAGCGAGGTGTTTGTTACTCTCCAGTGACACTGATTCAATGTCAGATCTTCCTCCCCTGTCATGGTCAGGAAAAAAAAAAAAAAAAAAAAATAGATCCGGTGCTTCCTTATCAAGTCACAGATATATAGACAAAACAGTCCTATATAGCTATTCCTATATGCACTCTTTGATATTTGGAGAGATAAAATTACAGGAAAGATTACTGGCGGAAAGCTGTAAATGAGGTTTACCCAATCAGCAGAGACACTTACAATAATAAGGAGACAGTATATATATATATATGATGTTGATAATAATTAGACATCCCCTTCACAACATCTCAATACAGAGAGTGGTGGAAACTACCACTCACTAAAACAGACTCGTATCAAATACACAGGAAGCCTGGCGTACTGTCACAAGGGTACATACAAGAATGCTCAAGTACAATCAGAAACTTTTCCTTACAAATCAGCCACTACATTGAATTCTCCATGCAGCAAGATTTCGTTTGCACAATTTGTGCTTTTCTCTATACCGGTAGTAAATTCATAAAAAGAGGCCTCAGTTTCTGCATGGACAGAGATTTATGCTTTGTTTATGGGCAGAGAATTTTGTACCAGGGGCTATGAAACTTATAACATGCTTCTATATAAGGAACAGATACTGAAAACGCGGGGGCTGAAATCAAAAGTGCAGGGCGGGGGCTGAAATCAAAAGTGCAGGGCTCGTCTGAGTTTTACGAGCTCTACATGCAAGAAGCTTAATTTGTTACAAAAAACAAACTCATATTACTTAGAATTTAAGATGTATACATCTTAAAAAACATATTCCTTTCAACAATTTCATGATGTATGAAGTTAAGACAAAAGATATCAAAATGGTTTTCCTAAAATTTATGTACATGTATGTAGTTTTAATTAGCATTAGCGTCATTCTTGTGACATAAGAAGGGAGTTTATACGTATACTACAGTTACTTCAGATTTAATTTTGCTGAAAATTACAAATGGATAGCATGAATTCATTGGCATTTGACACTTCTAAAAAATTCACATTCTTATGTATATAGTATATACACAAAATACAGAGGACAGATAAAAATCTAAGTTGCATTACTGAATATATACACTGCATACACAATTTCACCTGAGATTTTCCTCTCAAACTTGCAAAAGTCAAATATGGATGGTTTAACTCAATTTATAGTTTTTATTTATCAAATTATATATTCTCCACAGAAATGAAATAATATTAATTTTTTTCATCTGCACATTTCATTTCTATGCAAAGGTCAAGTATGGATGGATCATTGTTAAGATCATAAAATAAAGACCCCAAATTCATTTTCTCCATAGAAATGAAAAGCTTTTCCATCAAGATATTTTCTTTTCTCCACAGACGACAAAAAGCCCTGGTAAATCTGAGGTAGAGACACACCACCCAATACCTGTAATCGTTCAGTCACTTTTCCCGGGGTTTAAGTCAATAATCCTCTTTATCTCCACAACCTTGTGAACTTGTCAGATCAAGAAAAACTTTCGTTATTATGCATTGTACACAAAAGCTTGATAAGTGGATAGTACAACAACAAAAATCTTCCCCTGTACTGTACCTAATAAGAACCAGAAGGTAACATATATATGATCCCATATTATGATTAATCGGATACAACAATTAAGATACTGTTTCACAGCAGTGAACTTAATGAAGATGAGAAATTGAAAAATAAAAATAAAAAATGACCCCCCCCACCCCCCCAAAAAAAGAAGAAACAATCAGCAACACTGTTTGATGGTGAATATCAGAAGTGATGAAATACTAGTGTACACACAACCAGACTTATCAAGTTTCTTGAATTTTGAGATAACCCCTGTTGAGAATACAGGAAGATGAATGGCCTCTCTGCATGGGGATGTATATAAGCGGACAGGTGTATACAGAGGCATATCCTCAACATGACCAGGTGAATCTGACCATTTATCTTCATTACCCCCACGTCACCACAAAGGATTCAAAAATGCATTAACTCTACAGGGCCAAACTCAATACGTAGTCCCATTTATCATGCAGGCTTTTAAATCCGTGTAATAGTAAGGGATTTTTCTTCAGTGTTCTCAAAATCAGTATATACATTCAATTAATCAGATTTTTTCAGGGGCAAGTCATTAGCTGTCAATTAAGTAAACAAATTTCAAACCATTAGAAGGGGAGCGAAGAGAGCATGTTTATTTCTCGATCCTCTACTTATACAATCCTCACTTTGACAATGTCAATAAATCAAGTCACGCCAATGAACAAGGATATGATAAGACATTCTTTAGTCACTCCATCTCTTAATCATCTTGATAAGAAATTCAAATGTTTCTTAAAGCATCCAACTTCATAATGAAATCCTTACCACAAACATGAAATTGACATAGACTATCAAATGTAAACAACAACAAACAAAAAAACACACCCTCCCTCAAAAGGAAGAAATGGTTACTAATTCTTTCTATAAAGTGCAATATTTCTATATAAGGCCCTTTTAATTAATGAAGGTTTTTAGTTAATGAGAAAAGCTTCATTTCACAGAGGTTATAAAGATATTAAGATCCTCAAGGACAATAGATTTTTATTCTCTGACCAAAAACTTCTAAGAGAGAAATCATTACTGATAAAAAAAAAAATAAAAATCAAGAGACACCAGATCAATGCTTTTCTTCCTCAAGAATAATAATATAAAAAAAATGTCTCCACCATGATACAGTGATGATGAGCCCTCTGACATTAAAACAAACAGCTTAATTATCATTCCTGATAATCCAGGCCTCAATCAGATCCGCAAGACCTAATATTTCAACTCTCCCTCTCTCTCTCTCTTTTTTCCCTTGCTGCTGAAGGTCCTAACTAGCTTCAGAAAAGCCTCGGCCTATTGATTTTATTTCTTCTGTCCATGTCTTCGTGATAACACAGGAAAAGTGGCAAAAAACCCCAAGTCTAGTCATCAGTGTAATGACAGTAAATGAGGGGTAATCACCGTATGGCAGTGGTGGTGGTGGTAGCCAAGCATTAAACAGGTTCAAAAGCCTCCATGTCCCCCAGCTATGTTTTTTCGAAAAACACAACCTAACTGCTAGATAGCATCAGCAGCCCCCTCTCTTATCACCTCATTAAAAGATTTTCCAGTGTCAATTTATGATATTTCACTGAATAGGCTGGTGCAGCATGAATCATCCATTTGTGGTAATTGTGTGTATAATGTACCTGCTGGTGTAGTTTATACAGATTTTATCAGTATGCTTACCTGCAACTATATTCATTTTGAATTGTACATGTCTTTTAAAAAGATACCACCAACCTCCTCACCCCAATGTGAAACAATGAAAAAATTGCATATCCCTCATCACAATAAATTACAGGTTAAAAAATCCATTATACCCTATTCCCAATATACAACAAAGTAAACATTTATGTTCTACTGACCTTTTTCTCAAACATGGCATCCAACACCTCTTGCATCTGTTCCTGTTTAATGAAAGAAAAAATCAAGTGAAAAATCCTCATTCATAATGCATATACCATTTACACTGTTTATCAAATCATTATCTCTGTGTATCAAGTCATTATTTCTTACACTGTGTATTAAATCCTTTATCTCTTACACTTTGTATCAAGTCCTTTAATATCTCTTACACTTAGTATATCAAATCATTATCTCTGTGTATCAAGTCATTATATCTTAATACAAGTTATACACCTTTTACACCACGTTTTTTACACTGTGTATCAATTTATATATCTTTTACAACTGTGTACCAACTTGTATACCTTTTACAGTGTATAAAATTATTTACCTTTCACATGGTGCATTAAGCTATTTATTATATACTGTATATGAAGTTGTATAGTGCATACTAAACAATATATACACTTTTGTATGTTATATACACTGTGTACCAAGATATCTAAGATATACACTTGTGTATGTGTTATTGATAACTGACATTATCATTGACATTAATATCTTTATGGTATTTAGCAATCAGGTCTTCCAACAGTCTGTTGGAATTCTCATGGGCACATATTGTGCTCCATTGTTACCTGACCCTGTTTTTAATTCAAAAGCTTGTACATGAAAAGAAGAAATTAACCTCTAGCGGTGGCCTTTAATTCGACATTTTGATATATTGACAACATTTTATCTATTTTAATAATAATGATTTTCATTCATTGTGTCGTTTCAATATATCCCAACAAACTTGAAATAAGGAACATCACAGAATTTTCCTTGTCTGCTTCATACTTCCATGGATATTTTATTGAACATATATAGCCATATATTTCATAATTCAAACTCAATTACATTTTTTATTGATAAATTTGCATAAATTTTTTTAAGTTGTAGCGATCAATAAAAAAGCTAAACCTTTTATAAAAAAAAACCACTTAAATTGAAAATGCATTCCAATCTCACAGAAAATTACAGTACATTCTGAACATTGTTAATTCAATCATGAAAAAAAGTCCGTCGAACAGAATAATAAAATTCAAAGTTACAATTTAAAACAAACTGAAAACAAAGATGAGCTTGTAATTAACAAGAAGAAATATAAGACCCAGCCTAAAGCTGCTGCTAGCAATGCACCAGGAAATTTCAGTTTGCCTCAACAATGGTGATCATTGATCAGGTTTTGTTACACATTTTAAATAAATCTCAATGCTAGTTCTCTAGGGTTCTACAGAGCTTAAGATCCATGTCAGCACTCTCTGCTAAAATTCTCGTTTTAATTGCACATCAAAGATTCAGGAGAATCAGGTCACCTGAGGTTTTAAAATACTTTGCCAATTCATTAAATTAACTACATTACTGAACAGCAAACATTGCCTCGTTACTGCGTTCATTACATAATCATATGATTTATATGAAACACAAGCCACAAATTGTTTACAGTATGGCTGTGCCAGTTTTGTGATCTGAATCTGCATTTGGCAGGCCAAGTGTAAAATGAAATGCAAATGTATGTGCTCTGCTTGACGTGTTTTGTTAATTGTCTGTCATATGACCCCATAATGTACTCAGTCAAAATTCAGGATCAAAGTCACAAATCTGCATTAACCAATACATTGTAACATTCGCATTTTTAAAATGTCAAAACATGGAGTCCTCTGACACCCGATTTGTACTGGACAACCCATCAAGTGTCATTCACGTCAAATTCTTTATAATTTGTTGGCACATATATCATAAAAAAAGCAAAGTATAAAAAAAAAATTCTATGGAGTTTTTTTTGCATATATTGGTATTATAAAAGACATACATGTACATATAAGAAAGGTCATCAGGAAAGACTACTTTACAGTATGTGTACTGTACGTATATTTTTCAACATGCAGTGCTTCAAAATTGTATCATTTTTAATTGATCAAAAAGCAATTATAACTAAAACCCAAAAACTGGGCACACTTGCACTTAAATTTTCTGCACCAGATTCTTTTTACAATCTTCAGAAATTCCTAAATCACAGAGATGGAGCTTATAGAGCTATGCAAAGCTTCAACAAGACAACACATACTTCATAGTCATTCCTTCAGTGACCATGACCTTGGACCTGCATCATTAACACTTCTCAAACATAGAGTCCACACAAGAATTCTAACCTTTTCCCCTGTATTGAATTGAACATATTTTATTGTCAAGATATTATAGACAAAAGGATTGGGCACAAGTTCTTAAAACTTAGAACTCCCTCTCCTTTTCCCCTGTAGTCTGACCTTAGCCCGTATGACCTTGAATTTAGATTATATGACACATTCTCAGGCCATTTTAAAAGGAAACTCAGTGTCAAGACACATTCTCAGGCCATTTTAAAAGGAAAACTCAGTGTCAAGAAAGGTACAAAACTGGCTAGTGTGATTTTTTAACCCGGCCCCTAACCCCCCCCCCCCCCCCTTCCATCTGGAAATTCCTCTGTAGGAGTATCATTTTTATTTCTATTTGGGTAGAGCAGATAAGACCAGGTTGTGGTTTTATAAAAGCCCGTCCTTTGATCCTCAGGGCAGGAGGTGGAATTCAAGGTCAATTTGTACCCTCATTACACTGTCTACAAGATATTAATGTATCAACCAAAAATGGTCTATTAACAACCAATTAAATGTCTCCTAACACAAGAAACATCACCTTACTTTATCAAGATGAATTCAAAGCAAATTCGTAAGCTTCTCATTTTCTACAAAATCTATTTCAAACAACTTGTTGGCATTGCATTCATGATTCATTTAATCATTTGCTAAAGCATGAGAGGATTTGGTACAAGACAAAACGAGTGTTTCTGAAAGGACACGGGATTGATTAGTGTCTCCCTGAGATACTATACGTGCTAAATCTCGATTGCTTCCTCTCGCTGAGAAGGGAGAATTGTAAGGAAATTCACAGAGCCTGAAAATATTGCAAAACGAAACCAGCTAACTGCAGAGATCCAACTCTAAGTGTTGTTTATTGCACGAAGTCCAGAAAATGCCATGCCATTATATAAAATCAAACCATTGCTATAACTGTCGGTTGCAAACAAAGGTTTCCCTAAAGTACATGCATTATAATGATTGCCGAATGCTGTCAAATGCAAATCATTTGACTCCATAAAGAGCAGGTTGCAATGGAGGTGCAAACAGCATATCTTAATTATGTAAAATAATGTGATTTTTTATCTTAAATTAAAGCAATTTGATTGGCTGAGCAATACACTTTATTCTTTAATAAAAAAAAGTCTTAATTAATTGCTACGTAAAAGTGTTGTGATGTCAATAACGCTTGATGTTATTTGTTTCAAATTCAACCTAAAAATATCAAGCACATTTACCGATTGATAAACTTACCGGATTAATAATGAATGAATTCAATAGCAAAGTATATAGTTATCAGGCTATAACATAACTTAACCATTCATCATTCAACTTTAACATTAGAGTTTTGTCCATTTTGAACATAGGAATAATTCTTAGGAAATAAACACTTCACATTTTAATTTACATGTACTACGTTATCAAAACTTATTTACATAGTTCATTCATTATTTATCTTTTTAAAAAAAAATAAATTCTGTAATATTAATTAAAAACAGTCAAAAATATCATCAAATATTCCCTAGCTTTCCTTGCCTTTTATCAAATTAGAAATCTGGAATTCTTTTGTTTTGGAGGTGCAATTTTCATTCTATATATCCAAACACCAGAGCACAACAGCCAAAGAAGAAACAATAAGTTATGATACAGTACGTAGCAATTCTGGGTCTATTCGATCCATTCCAGATCAATTTCGATTTGCTCCATTCACGAAAAATATAATACGCATTTCCTTTCAATTCATGCAGTGTTTACAAAATAAATGTCAAGCAGTCAGCAAAATGTGGGGATTGTATTGTTGCTGAAAAATGTCCCCTGAACATAAAGATCTTGTGCATGGGAAAAAGCTTTTCTTTTTTATCCTTCTTTTGAAAAATATAAATCACTTTTAAACCTTTCTACATTAATGCTCAAACTGCAATGCAATACACGAATTGAAAGCATCTAAGTTTTAAAATTTATCAATATAATTATCTAATAAGTGATATGTGGAATCAAAATTTAAAAATAATCAAATCAAGGCTATCTTGTCTTGATTTGTATTGGATTGTAAAGTTGCTGAGTGTTGTTTCAACCTACCACCAGGAAAGTATACAAATTTCATACCACCATATAGCAGAGAAATGTACCAATAAATATTGTATTGGATGATACCATGCCCAACAGTATTTAAACATTCCAATACTGTATTGGAAAATACTGTGTTGGAACAGGATTTAAGCATTCCAATACTGTACTAGATGATAGTGTGTTGAAACCGGATTCAAACGTTCCAATACTGTACTAGATGATCCACTTGTGTTGAACCGGAATTTATGTTCCAAATACTGTACTAGATGATACTGTGTTGGAACCGATTGAAAACGTTCCAATACTGTACTAGATGAATACTGTGTTGGAACCGGATTAAGCGATTCCAATACTGTACTAGATGATACTGTGTTGGAACCGGATTAAACGTTCAATACTGTACTAGATGATACTGTGTTGGAACCGGATTCAAACGTTCCAATACTGTACTAGATGATACTGTGTTGGAACCGGATTTCAAACGTTCCAATACTGTACTAGAGTGATACTGTGTTGGAACCGGATTAAACGTTCCAATACTGTACTAGATGATACTGTGTTGGAACCGGATTTAAACGTTCCAATACTGTACTAGATGATACTGTGTTGGAACCGGATTTAAAAGTTCCAATACTGTACTAGATGATACTGTGTTGGAACCGGATTCAAACGTTCCAATACTGTACTAGATGAACTGTGTTGGAACCGGATTCAAACGTTCCAATACTGTACTAGATGATACTGTGTTGGAACCGGATTCAAACGTTCCAATACTGTACTAGATGATACTGTGTTGGAACCGGATTTAAACGTTCCAATACTGTAACTAGATGATACTGTGTTGTAACTGGATTTAAACGTTCCAATAAATGTACAAGATGATACTGTGTTGGAACCAGATTTAAGCATTCCAATACTGCATCAAATGTTATTGTGTTTAATTAAGGCATTCCATTCGTACACTTAGTCTTACCGGTTCCAATGATCGAAACAGGAGTATATGTCTGACCGCCTCAGCCAATCTTTGTCTCTGTTCATCAGACTTTGGATGGACAATCTAAAACCAGAAAAAAACACATTTACCCTAACAATAATTCATTTGGGCGTTAATGCATTACATGACCATCTGTATCTGAATTCAACTATACACATACCGTAAGATTTACACATAAGAAAAGTACATAGGAATCATCATGAGGTTTGGTAAGTTTGAATTTGATGACAAATGCATGACAGAGAATTTATAGAATGTTTGACACCTGAGTTTGTTTGATTGCCCTATCGACTGCTGTGACACTGTACAGTATTTGATACATTTGAAGCTGATGAACTCTGAAGGTCCATGGTTTCCTGTGACATGGGATCACTCAATTCATTGCTCAGCCACACAAAAACAATTTTACTTATATACATCCTCCGACACTTTTCTCTCAGTCCCCTTGTGTACACCCAGTGTATAAGATATCAAGATATAACAAAACCACAGCCGATATCCCTCCCCCTCTTTCATCTCCTGACCAGTACAGCAGATTCATTGCAAGCATATATCACATGGCTCTTTTCTGTCAAGTGACCTATGTCAAGACATGCTGCAGCGGAAAAGTGATAATGTATCATCAGGACATGCTGCAACGGAAAAGTGATTCTATCGTCTGGACGTGCGATGGAAATGGGCAGTTGTACATGAGTCTCAGAGTAGTGCATCCTGTATATCTACTCACACACCCTCCCTCCTACCCTCCCCCTTCACTCTTCAAACAGAAAAAAAGCTTTGTTGCATAGACTTAAAAGTAAAGGAATTAAATAATTAGGTTTTTGTTGTCAATAAACATCTGTCAACAGTGCAGATGGGCAGAGATAAACTCAAGGTTTTCATTGCCAAGGCCTTGTGTGCAATTTATCTCTTGCAATCTCAAAATACAGTTTGGCACACAGTCATTTTGAATTGTACACTTGAACTTTAAAAATGACAAATGACCTTGTAATTTGCGGTGATGTTGATGCTCTTTCAGTAATTCAACTTCTTATTGTAGTATGTACACAAAACCCAAACATTTTATCATCGTCAAAATACATTTAAGTGTACACCGTAGAAAGGTCTATAATACGCAGCTAATACACTTTTAATCCTCCTTATGTCTCACTACATCAAACACAGGGAGCATTCCGTCAGGGACTTTAAATTAAGTCAAACTTGACAAAGATTATCAAGATCAGCATGGAAATTCAATACTACACCAGGTTAGCATTACAAAACAATTCTTAAACTCCTTTGTCCTGCATTGTGTGCCGTTTGATCTTCAGTAAGCAGACCTGTATTATAAATGTATAATACCCTTGTGTTAACCACTCACCTTTTCGTACTCATCATCACTTTCTGGATTGTATGGAGCAGCAAATACTGAAATGACAAAAGTCAGAATTGTACAGCAAATACTGAAATGTACAGCAAATACGTGAAAATACACAACAAATACTGAAATGTTACAGCAAGATACTGAAATATGAAACCAAATACTGAAGATGTACAGCAAATACTGAAATATAGATTACGCAATACTGAAATGTACAGCAAATACTGAAATATGTACGAAAGTCGGAATACACAGCTTATAGCAAATACTGAAATGTATGTAGCAAATACTGAAATGTAAAGCAAATACTGAATTGACAAAAATCTATAGACATTAATAGATCCCAAATTACAAAAATAAACTATTAAATTACTACAACTATACAGCAGATCATAGTTGTATTCAAAACAATCTCAAAGATCAAAATGACAACTGTGAAACTCAATGTCACGGGTTATTTAATTTATCAAAACAAATAATTCATTTAAATCAATTCTTCTGCAGTCTTTATATGTGAACTCTTAAAAAGTAATTAATTATCTATATAATGTTAAACAGAAAATTTTAAATCTATATTCTAATAACATTCCCATCTAAGCTAGATCAATTTTTTCAAATAAACATATTATATAGTATTATGATAAAAAAAAAACTAGATGTGTTGGTGCGACAC
>CAJDSM010000690.1:21623-31637 GCA_903981925.1 Ostrea lurida | reverse complement strand
TTTTATATACTGTAGAGAGTGTTACACTGGAGGTTCACTATATCTGTGTGTTTATACTGTAGTGTTTTATATACTGTAGAAGTGTGCTATTGAAGCTAGATCACAGAGGACCAGTACAAATTTCCGTCCATCTGACGGAGGCCTTACCTTGGGTGGCTAACTGGCTATTACAGAAAGGGCATTTTAAGGTCAGTATTGATAAAGTCTATTGTGTATACCACTAACATAGGTATAAGAGAACATTTCTATGATGCTCCAAGATCAAAGAAAAATTTAAAAAAGATAATAATCAAATAATTTATTTGTTATTTTTGGCTTATAACTTATTTTTTTAAAATGTTTAGTTAGCTCGAATTATTTTATGGAGTTCTCTAACAAATATTTAACAAAATAAGTTATCAGTCAAAAATAACAAATAAGTTATTTAGCCCGGTGTCTCACTGTATCGTGCTAGTTAAATGCTTTCAATAAAAACATTCTAATACACTAACCTTTTGTATTATATTTATTATGTTAAAAAAGTACTCCATTTTCGCAATGGACTCAATAAAAACAATTAATTTTTTTCTCTTTAAATTCGTCAGAAACATGATCTGCAACTTCGTTTGCTTTGCGTTTGCTGAAACTGAAGAGTTCCATTGTATCGTGCTACGTCATCAAATGAATCTACAGAGCGCAAACAGCGACCTAATTCGATACTTTCTTTAAATCTAACTAGACGCTGCCTGTTTTTACCTTTTACCTGTTTTAAATACAATATGATAACTTTATGTAAATTACAGAGTGAATCTGCATGCATGATTGTGCGTTGCTCATTTATCCTTGAAAAATAGTAAAGAATATTTTATTTACCAAAATATTCTTTTCCTACATTTTCTCCATTCAGCACCAAGCATTCTCATTTATAAAAGAAATTATGACCATTTATGTCTTTAAACATATCTTGTAAACTTCATAGTATCAATGATTATATACAAATTAAGCAAAATCTAAAATTGGTGTCATTAAATTCTTATCTTTATCCAAACAATTACAAATTCGAGTGTTTAAGTGAACCGACCTCCGACAAACAGATAGAATTCAGGTCTAAATGAAGGTATAATGATCTCCTCATGTATGACCAGTACACCGCTATGACCTCTAGTCGATAATACGTAAACGTATTACGGTATCCAAATCTAGTAGGATAATGACGTCTACAAGGGTATGACATCATCAATTATTATGAATTAGAATTTAATCGCTAAGCTCATATACGACCGATAGAATTTGCGAATATGACTTAAATCTCTCCGAGAATTTATAACCTTGCACATCAATTTTTTGTTACGCTGCCTCGCTTTCAAGTCCGCATCGACATGACTTTAAATCGAAATAACCAAATCAAATTTAAAGTTTTCATGAAAATATTTTACCTTGTTTTACCGTTCTGGCGTTCCATATTTTTCTCCGTATCTGTCGATATTTTATTAAGATTTTTAACAGTGAAAATGACTTGAGGAAATTTGTACATTGGAATTGAAATTAGCCAAATAATGTATATTATTCTAAATTCTTGGTTGGCGTATTTTTAGAAATATTCAAATTCTGCATTATCCGAAGTTATTTTGCAGAAATTTACCAATTGCATACATTTTAATTCAAATTATATTGTCTGACCCAACAACATGATTTCCTATTTTAATTCAAAAGATAACCTTCCGCAAAGGAAGCGTTGCACGTGTGTAAACAACGGAAATAAAAATAGCACGATACAATGGGACGCACGATACAGTGAGAAGCGAGTATAATTATTATTTTACAAAGTAAGGAACACTTACAAGTAGTATTTTTCTATTCTTTGAAAGTTTTACAAGAATTTTTTAAAAATGAGAGTTGACAGATATGTAAGGGAAAGAAAGGACCGACAACTCTGTGCAAGAGAATGAATCATTCTCTGTGATATAGCACTGTGTGACTGTATAAGACAAGCATCTGCAGTGCGCATTATGTAATTTTCAACTCGTTACTTAATTATCTTGTCTGGTCATCATTGTGCGAATACAGCTAAAGGCATTTCTCAAACTGATTTCATTGATAAATCATCGGTTATTAAATATAACATGAAAGTGATATGGTGAACGAATCGATAAAATAATTAACGGTAAACAGTTGAAACTTAATTGTCAAAAAATTATTAACATTTAATTATGAAATTGATCTATAAACATTATCAGACATTAGTTGCATTCTGCAAAAATGTTAAAATTAATTTTTGATTGAAATGAAATGGGTTATTGTTTTAATAAGCTGATTCAATCTTGATCATGATTCTTGTTAAAATATATGTCAAATTTGGGTTGTCATGACAGTGGTGAAAAATATCTCGCCGAGATCCCCATATCTCAATCTTAAAAGAACAAGAAGTACCGGGATGAGCTCTTTGCCTCATTGAATTTATCACATGTATGTATTTGGAGTGTATTGTTTTTGACCAGTCTGTTTTTGTCCCTTTGCATTTTCAATTTTTCTGGGTCATAACTTTTGAACTCTACAAGGTCCTGATCTGATGAAAAAACAGGTCAAGGTCGTTGTATGACTGTGAGATGCTGAGGTCATCCTCAAGGTCAGCTGGGGGGGATGTTATATTTCGTAAACACATCCATTTTACAGATAAACTGGTGCAGTGATGTACAGTCGGGCCATTCCCACCTCACCTACTCTCTGGATACGTCTGGATCAGTGGTGGATCCGGGTTCTTCTGATCCGTGCCTGGACTTCCAGTTGGTTCCTATCGACAAATCCAACCTATACGTGATAATCTACAAACCCTCGCCTTCATGTCGCACTGCACAGGTACGCTGACAACGTGAAACTGATAATGTTGTTTGTTTCATTTTGAATTTTTCCGCCTTACTAGTTAAGTAATGTGAAAACAATAAAAGCAATTGTAGAGAAGTGTAGTCAAATACAGTAAAATACTTCTATCTCGAAGTCCGAGGGACTTCGAAAAAACTTCGAGATATCCGGGGGCTCAAGATATCCAAATTCGATTTTCAACATTTTTTTTTTTGGACGGAGGATATTTGATGAATTGTCGCGTTAGATTGTAATTGGCGGCGGACTTTAAAAAAGTGCACTGATTACCTAAGCTGTTGAACTAATTATTGCCACCCGGGTCTACCTGGAAAAGGCGAGCGTGGACTACTGGTCAAAACTTATCATTAGTTATTATCATTATAACATAGTCACGTGGGCTTGAATGCGTGACTTGAGTAGGCCAGGTATGGTAAGCAGACTGAAAAATTGACTGCACTTTGAGATAAACCAGGTGAAATAGGGCATGGGACCTTGAAAATACTTTGACATAAGTGGGGTATTCGAAACAACCGTGTTCGAGATATCAGGAGTGTTTTAAATATTTATATAGGAAAAACGACCGGGACCGGCCATCGATTTCAACATAAGCGGAGCATTCGAGATAAAGCATGTTCGAGATAAAGGTATTTTACTGTACTTCAAATCTCCATGCAAGATTTGCCACTAAATGGAAAGTATAATTGGATAAATGTCTTATTTTCATCCTATAATGTGAACCACTTTCTGCCTGTCTGATTAATATTTGCATTGAAATTCAAATGAGGATTTTGATAATTTAGAATTTTCTCAAATCTGCTGAATGAAAGCACTAGACTGTGGGTAAAATGTGAGATTAATGGAATCCTTCATTAGTATGCATTCATTGTGTCTCACACTGCCTCAACGTTATTGATTTGATTGTGATGTCACATATTTTCTACAATGCACATTATATTAAAGGTGAAGTAAAATATCTTGTATTAAATTGTTTTCTTTAAATGTCAATTTGATATAACATTTCCTGTGGACAGCGTTATTGTTGTTGGGTTTTTTTTGTTTGTTTTTTTTTTACTTTACACTTGTTTGGCCAGGGGTACACTATTTCTGCCTGCAATGTGTAATTTTAAGTTTTTGCATTGAAAGCCAAATGAGGATTTTGATAATCTTGAATTTTTTCAAAGCTCCTGAATTAAAGTGCTAATGTGACAAAAATAATCCTTCATTATTTACTCATCTGGGATAGGAAAATTCCACCTCAAGGCCAAAATTTGCTGTCTGGAACTCGGCAAAGCCTCGTCTTAGACTGCAAATCATGTCCCCTCGGTGGAATTTCTCAATCCCGCTGGCAGACTTAATGTAAAGGATTCTATTTTTCTCATTCCCAGAAGTAACAGCTGATATTGTGAGAAGTTAAGCTGATTCACGGAAGTCTTTAGCTTAAATCAAGAGAGTAATCAAATATGTTATATCTAAGCCCTAGGTTTACATTGGTAAATCTCTTTTGGTTCTGAGGTTATAATTACGTGATTTATAATTGCAATCTTTATCAACTGAACAACAGGAAACTGAAGAAGAATTGACAGAAATGGGGAATCAATGTCGAATTTGAAGGAAAAAGAAATGTTTTATATATATAAATTTTGTTTCCTGCTTTTGTAGACCAGCTGCTCTTGTACTGAGATGTGCTCTGTTTGTGATCATCTGCAGAAAAATATTTGTCAAGTAAGTCTGGTGCAAGAATACCATATAAAACACACAGAGTAGGGATTTGTTCTCCTGAGAAATGAATGCATAATTATTTTCTGTTGCGGAGTTTCTGTGTTTTTGACAGTGAACAGAATTCTACATTGCAATTTGTTTATTATTTATCTATAAAAAAGGCAAATGTTTGAACCAGTTCATAGCTAACCGATACTGTATGACACTATCTTTAAAGTTAGTATTTTGCTGAAAGTATTCATCAATTCTGCTTTTATTCATGCAGTTGCAAATTTTTGTGTTAAATACTGTGAAATCATTTTAATTTGTGGGGGCCAATGGTTGTGGGTAACCAAAGTTTTGCTGGTTCGAGGGGACGTAATTTCTTGGGTAATTGATAAATAATGCAAATGGCATAAAATTTAGAAAGATTAAAAAGGAAAATAAAACATGTTTGTGGGGACATGAATTCGTGGGTAAGAGTGACCCACGAAATCGACGAACATTGGTCCCCCACAAACAATTATGATTCCGCAATATATTAAGATCAGCTCAACATTATACTCTATGTTAATACATGTAATGTTTGAGACAAGGATAGATCAAGCTAAATTTAAAAAATGCTCTCAAAAGTAAACACAAAATAAACAGCTTTATGTATAATTAGCAAAAAACATTTAAAACTCGTATTAATTCCTGATTTAGAAGATGAGAGATGAAATGAATTCTAAATCATTTTCAATTTGAACCTTGACAAAGTTGTTTCTTTTTTATGTTTCAGTGTCCCTGTACGTGTTTCAGTAATTACCTGGACAGGTGTACACACCAGATCAACAAGACGGACGGCTACAGACCCTGTCCCGGTAAGAGCTGCTGTCTGTCTGTCTGTCCGTCCGTCCGTCTGTCTGTCATCGTGTCCGTTATCTGTGTACAGTAAAACCTGTGTGTAATGAATTTTGGTAAATCAAATGTCTGTATATTACAGAACTACATACCTAGTTTGATTAATGGCTCTTGGTCATGTCAGCTTTCATTGTACATTAAATCCAGTTTCTGTAAATACTATATGGCATTAAACTTCTACATTTTTCATTCTTTGAAAAAAAGATAAGAATGAAGTCAGGGACTAAGAAGTAGGTACAGTTTCTAAAGTCAAACTGGCCCAAAATATTGATGATGTTCACTTAGATCTCAAACCCTTGCAGTCAAATAAGATATATCAGCAATCCAAAATCTGCTCAGTTTGATATAAAATGATTTGTGTCATATGACGAGAGCTTGAGTTGGCAAAAAATTGCAAAACTGCCATTTTCAATGAAAATATCCTCAAATTTAGATGGTTTTCTTTTTCAGAAAACATACAGCGCATGTGTCGAGCAAATTTATATTCAAGTATGTTTTTCATCTTATAATGACACACAATATATATTATTTTCCATTTTGCTCGACAAATGCGCACATCTTTTCCTGAGCAATAATCTGTATACAAATTTGACTGTTTTCAGCCTCTTTTGACAAAATGGCGGAAATGTCTTATCGTGATGGTCATAATGCTATATTAAAATTAGGAATAATTTCCATTTTGTTAAACGTAGTGTGCCTGTTTATATATTTTACTTTCTTAAAACGGTGATAAAAGTTAATTTCAGACACATTTTATATAAGAGAGAAAATTATTGGGCCTTTTTATGTATAACAATCGTACCTTGTTCTTTAGAGACTAAATTCAAAACTGAAATTTGGCATTTTTCTCTAAGAAAAAAATTCCCTTCCAATTCTTTCATTTTCCCTATCAGCTTATGTAGCCGTTGTTACCGAACTGTCCTGAATCCAGGAAATTACGATCGGAGTTTCGCAAGGTTCTGTGTTAGGGGCTCGGCTCTATTGTTTGTTCAGCAACCGATAGGAAATATGTGATCTTCATGACATGGACTATCACTGCTATGCTGATGACAGCCAGATCTATATTGTAGTCGAACCGCGTCAAAACTGGGATGATGTTTGAATATAGTTAACACAGTGTCTCTCAGATATCCGTAAATGATGTTGTACCAACTTTCTTAAAAACTAAATCAAGACAAAACAGAATTAATGGTGTTTGTTCCAAAACGAAACAAATACGATAACATACCTTCAACATCAACTTTCGATGGAAACATCATTTGTGATACCGAAAGTGTGAAAAATCTTGGAATGTATACTCGACAAATCCCTTACGATGGAAAAACAATGTAGTTCCGTTGCAAGATCATGTTACATGCATCTACGTCGGATAGCAGCATTCGACCGTATATAAACTGAAGATGCTTGTTAAAATTCTGGTGAATCTCTCGTACATCGAGGCTGGACTTATGGTAATCGCTTTACTGTATGGAATAAACAAACAATTCACAAACAAAACTCCAGCGAATTCAAATCACCGCTGCAAGGATAATTACAACGGACGAGAAAAACATGATCATATCACACCTGTCTGATCAATCTTCATTGGCTTCCGTTGATTATATCGTATCCAGTAACAAATTCTCCTATATGTGTTTAAAAGTCTCCACAAGCTTGCTCCAGGATATCTAGCGGAACTCATTATTCCATAACAACCCGACAAGAGCCCTGCGTTCAGAAACCGCAAATCTACTAACTGTACCATCAGTCAGAAAACTAAGACCTACGGTGAACGCAGATTCGACAAGGCTGCATCCACACTCTGGAACAATCTGCCTAGCCAGCTCAGAAACGCCAAAAATCTTGAATGTTTTTAAACGTCTTTTAAAAACTCATCTTTTCTGTAAATCCTATAACCATTAAATAGCTACTGTTAAATTTACCGAACTTTGGGCACGTTGTTGTTTTAGATTTACTTATTGTTTTTCATATAATAGGACGTTTATGCCTGCAATCATATTTTATACTTTAAAATTGTCTTGATTTGTACTTTTATCTATTATGACATAATGTTGCATTCATGTTTTAAATGTGTATGGTATTTTCGTTTTGTATTCTATGGTTTTCTTTGAAGTATTAATTGTAAATTTTAGTATGTTGTACAGCGCTTTAAGAGTAATTTTTAGATAAGGCGCTATATAAGTGTATTTTTACTATTTTACTATTACTATTTTTATAGATCTTTTCAATATTATGATTTCTTTATTTTGCTCCAGGTGCAAGATGTTTTAAAATGCAATTTCTGTATATGGGTTAATAGAAATGCTGATATGATTTTTTTATGCCCCCAGAATCTTCAATTCGGGGGCATATAGTTTTTGGTCTGTCCGTCACGATGTTTGTCTGTTTGTCTGCAGGAAAATATTTAACATTGGCCATAACTTTTCAATGGCAAGTGATAGGACTTTTATATTTTTCGTGTATTCCTTATGACAAGCCCTTTCTACTGGTACTAACATTTTTGACCTCTTGACCTTGAAGGTTGACTTACTTTTCAAAAACATTAGCATTGGCCATAACTTTAGAATGGTAAGTGGTAGGAATTTCATATTAAATATGTTTGTTTTTTATGACAAGCCCTTTCTACTGGTACCAACATTTTTTACCGCCTGACATTGACCTTGAAGTTTGACCTACTTTTCAAAAACTTTTAACACTGGCCATAACTTTTGAATGGTAAGTGATAGACTTTTCAAATTTCACATGCATAATCCTTTTGGCAAGCCCCTTTCACTGGCATGTGGAATCCAGGGGCATCAGTGTTTCACAAACACATCTTCTTATCTGGGGACTTTGACCCCCCAGGGCTCTAACTGGCACCAAACAATCCAAGACTCCAAACCTTTTTCCTAATTCCTCAGAAAGAGTCATAACTCTCACTTAAAACCTACATGATTAATCCCTGAAAGTAGTGCAAATGTGATTCTTAGTTTTCATGTTACTTAGACTTGTATAGCCATGCATCTTTTGCTTTTTGAATTTTCAGGGCCCCACAAACACTGGCAGATGCAATCAGTAGAGACGGGGAAGAAATCGTCCTCCGTGAAGCCGTGTAAGCCTGTGTGTACTGCCATGTAAGTGTCTGACTTACACGTAACATTCACTTGTGTACTTTATGTATACACTCGTCTTTTGACAGGCCACATCATGGTATGGGGGTGTCTGTGCTTTACATATAAAAGTCTTACATTGGTGGTTACAGCTCTGGAGCTGCTGAATGTCGGGCAACAAAGGGATGTAACTGGTGCAGTGGCGGCCATTATAAGAACCTCCCTCTGTGCTCGGAGAAGTGCGTCAAAGATAGGTAAGTGATGCTTCATATAGTCTAAGAGAGACTGTTCAATCTTGCATCAAATTGTTGCTATCTTGATTATTTTGCAACATTTCATTATTCAATATTTCTGATACATCTGTACTTCATTTCACTAGATGAATGAGACAGATGTTTAGAGTAAGCCCAAATTTTCCTTTCAGGATGCATCTATTTTGAAAAAAATGACCTGGTAATGAAACATCAATATAAAGATTGTCTATATATGTCGGTATTTTTCATGTTCTTTTGTAGGGTAGAAGTTCACTTCCGACTGCCTTGTGAATACTATACATTGCCTAACTCTACTGCAACAAGCACTGCAGAGATTTTAAACGTTGCTCAGAAGCGATTGTCCCAGTTCAACAAAGCAGTCGTGCAACTTCAGAACAGCAGCAATGACACAGTATGTTGTTGACAGGGAACCAATGAGAATCGAGAAAGTAATATGAAAAATGCAGGTGTGGTGAATGATAATCGAAAAAAACAAAACTGTTAGAGCATTTTAACATTATGATAGTTGTGACACAGACACAGGCACAATTCACCAGTGGTCAGATAGCCGAGTTGTTAGAGCACCTGACTAGAAATTCAGGGGGCCATGTTTCAAATCTACGCTTGGTCCCATGAATTTTTCTCCATTCATACTACAATTGATATCTTAAATCTTTAGGTGCGTCTTTCAAAAGTATTCATCAGTAAATGAGGCATAATCCCTTAATAGTAATTTCTTAAGATTATAGCAGCCTAAACAGAGTTGAACCATGGCCTGCATTTTTTTTTTTTTTATAAAGATACAAGTATAAGAGTTGCAAGTGTATACCCAACAATGTTTCAGAATGTGACTTAACTGGAATTCTGAACCAGACAAAATGGAGGATATAGATTGCCATAAAATTGAGGGATATCCTGGCCAGTGAAATATTTAACAGCCCAATTTTAAGCCCTGGTTAATCCCATTGCTTTTTGCTTTTATTTTGTTTTCATAGTCCGGAGTCGCTATATTGGTGGGTACCCGTGATGAGACTGAGGTTCCGCAGGACTGGATAAATACACTCAGTGCACCAATCCATGTCGTGTCCAACGATTCCAGTGAAGATATCATATACATCACAGAGTTTACTGAGCCCACAGAGTAAGTAAACTCACCTATCCGTGTAGTAATAATGATTTCACAAAGATATCACCGATATCACCGAGCCCACTCAGTAAGTATACGCTCACCG
>CAJDSM010000690.1:0-13708 GCA_903981925.1 Ostrea lurida | reverse complement strand
AAATTTAGATAGGTTTTCCTTTCAGAAAAAATACAGCGCGATGATGTCGAGCAATATTAATACAAGTATGTTTTTCATACTTATAATGACACACAAATTATATTATTTTCATTATTGCTCACAAAATCGCACTCTTTCCTGAGCCAATAATCTGTATACAAATTTGACTGATTTCAGACCTCATTTTGACAAAAGGCCGAGAAAATGTCTTATTCGTGATGTCATAATGCTATTAAAATTAGGAATAATGTTCCAATTGTTGTAGTGTTAATACTTGTAGTGCCATAGTTATATATAGTTTAACTTTCTTTAAAACGGTTGATAAAAGTAATATTCAGTAGACACGATTGTATAAAAAGAGAAAAATATGGCCTTTTTAATGTATAACTATCGTACCTTGATTCATTTAGGACTAAATTCAAAACTGAAATTTTTTATGGGCATTTTTCCTAAATAAAAATTTCACCTTCCAATTCTATTCATTTTCCCTATCCAGCTTATGTAGCTCGTTGCGATTACCGAACAATGTCTGAATCCCAGGAAATTACGATCGGAGTAGTTTCAGCAAGGTTCTGATGTTAGGGACTCGGCTCTATGATTTGTTCAGCAACCAGATAGTGAAAACATATGTTGATCTTCTCCAATGACATGGAACTAATCACTGCTATGCTTGATGACAGCCAAGATACTATATTGTAGTCGAACCGCAGTCTACAAAACTGGATGATGTTTGAATAGGGTTTAACACAGCTAGTCTCTCAGATATCCGTAAATGGATGATGCTACCAACTTTCTTAAAAACATAAATTCCAAGACAAAAACAGAATTAATGGTGTTTGTTCCAAAACGAAACAAATAACGATAACCATACTTCCAACATCAACTTCGATGCGAAACATCATTTGTGAATACCGAAAGATGTGAAAAATCTTGGAATGTATCTCGGACAATCCCTTACGAATGGAAAAACAATGCTAGTTCCGTTGACATAGATACATGTTACATGCATCTACGTCGGATTAGAGCAGCATTCGACCGTTATATAAAACCTGAAGATGCTTGTAAAAATTTGGTATATCTCTCGATACATCGAGGCTGGACTATAAATGTAATCGACTTTACTGTATGGATATAACCAAACAATTCACAACACATAAACTCCAGCGAATTCAAAATCACCGCGTGGCAAGGATAATTACACGGACGAGAAAACATGATCAATATGCACAACCTGTCTTGATCCAATCCTTCATTTTGGCTTCCAGTTATTATACGGTATACCAGGTAAAAATTCTCCTATATGTGATTTTAAAAGTCTCCACAAGCTTGCTCCAAAGGATATCTAGCGGAACTCATTATTCCATAACAACCCGACAAAGAGCCCTGCGTTCAAAAGAACCGCCAAATCTACTATAACTGTCCATCAGTCAGAACTAAGACCTACGGTGAACGCAGATTCGACAAGGCATGCAATCACACTCTGGAACAATCTTCTAGCCAGACCGCAGAAAAGCGCCAAAAAATCTTGAATTGTTATTTAACGTCTTTTAAAAACTACATCTTTCTATGTAAATCCCTATAACCATTAAAAGCCTACTGTTTAAATTTACCGAACTTTGGCTACTGTTGATTGTTTAGATTACTTATTGTTTATTCATATATTAGGACGTTTAATGCCTGCAAATTCATTATTTTATACTTAATAAAATTGTCTTGAATTTGTACTATTTATCTAAATTATGACAATAATGTTGCATCATGTTTTAAAATGTAGTACTGGTAATTTTCGTTTTGTATGCTATGCGTTTTCTTTGAAGTATTATGTAAAATTTTAGTATGTTAGTAACAGGTGCTTTAGAGTAATTTTTAATAAGGCGCTATATAAGTTGTATTTTTACTAATGTTTACTATTGGACTAATTATTTATAGCATCTTTATCAAATATTATGCCTTATCTTTTTAATTTTGACTTCCAGGTGCAAGATGTTTTAAAATGCAATTTCTGTATATGGGTTAATAGAAATGCTGATATGATTTTTTTATGCCCCAGAATCTTCAATCGGGGGCATATAGTTTTTGGTCTGTCCGTCACGATGTTTGTCTGTTTGTCTGCTCAGGAAAAAAATTTTTAACATTGGCCATAAACTTTTCAATTGGCAAGTGATATAGGCACTTTTATATTTCACGTGTATTCCTTATGACAAGCCCTTTCTACTGCGTACTATAACATTTTTGACCACTTGACCTGAAAGTTGACAATTACTTTTTCAAAAACATTAGCATTGGCCATAACTCTTAGAGAATGGTAAGTGTAAGGAATTTTCATATTAAAATATGTTTGTTTTATGACAAGCCCTTTCTACTGGTAACAACATTTTTTACCGCCTGACATTGAACCTTTTGAAGTTTGACCTACTTTTCAAAAAAAAACTTATTAACACTGGCCATAACTTTTGAAATGGTAATGTGATAGACTTTTCAAATTTCACAGCATAATTCCTTTTGGCAAGCCCCCTTTCACTGGCATGTGGAATCCAGGGGCATCAGTGTTTCACAAAAACACATCTTCTTATCTGGGGACTTTGACCCCCCAGGGCTCTAACTGGCACCAAAACAAATCAAGACTCCAAAGCTTTTTTCACTAATTCCTCAGAAAGAGTCATAAAACTCCACTAAATAAACCTACATGATTAATCCCTGAAAGTAGTGCAAATGTGATTCTTAGTTTCAGTTACTTAGACTTGTATAGCCATGCATCTTTTGCTTTTATTGAATTTTCAGGGCCCCACAAACACTGGCAGATGCAATCAGTAAGAGACGGGAAGAAATCGTCCTCCGTGAAGCCGTGTAAGCCTGTGTGTACTGGCCATGTAAGTGTCTGACTTACACGTAACATTCACTTGTGTTACTTTATGTATACACTCGTCTTTTACAGGCCACATCATGGATATGGGGAAGTGTCGCTGCTTACATATAAAAGTCTTACATTGGTGGTTACAGCTCTGGAGCTGCTGAATGTCGGGCAACAAAGGGATGTAAACTGGTTGCAGTGGCGCGCCATTATAAAACCTCCCTCTGTGCTCGGAGAAGTGCGTCAAAGATAGGTAAGTGATGCTTCATATAGTCTAAGAAGAGACTGTTCAATCTTGCATCAAATTGTTGCTATCTTGATTTATTTTGACAACATTTTCATTATTCAATATTTCTGATACATCTGTACTTCATTCACTAGATGAATGAGACAGATGTTTAGAGTAAGCCCAAATTTTCCTTTCAGGATGCTCATATTTTGAAAAAAATGACCTGGTAATGAAACACTCAATATAAAGATTGTCTATATATGTCGGTATTTTTCATGTTCTTTTGTAGGGTAGAAGTTCACTTCCGACTGCCTTGTGAATACTATACATTGCCTAACTCTACTGCAACAAGCACTGCAGAGATTTTAAACGTTGCTCAGAAGCGATTGTCCCAGTTCAACAAAGCAGTCGTGCAACTTCAGAACAGGCAGCAATGACACAGTATGTTGTTACAGGGAACCAATGAGAGAATCGAGAAAGTAATATGAAAAATGCAAGGTTGGTGAATGATAATCGAAAAAAACAAAACTGTTAGAAGCATTTTAACATTTATATGATAGTTGTGACACAGACACAGGCACAATTCACCAGTGGTCAGATAGCCGAGTTGTTAGAGCACCTGACTAGAAAATTCAGGGCCATGTTCAAATCTACGCTTGGTCCCATGAATTTTTCTCCATTCATACTACAATTGATATCTTAAATCTTTAGGTGCTCTTTCAAAAGTATCATCAGTAAATGAGGCATAATAACCCTTATATAGAATTTCTAAGATTATAGCAGCCTAAACAGAGTTGAACCATGGCCTGCATTTTTTTTTTTTTTATAAAGATACAAGTATAAGAGTTGCAAGTGTATACCCAACAATGTTTCAGAATGTGACTTAACTGGAAATTCTGAACCAGACAAATGGAGGAATATAGATTGCCATAAAATTGAGGGATATCCTGGCCAGTGAAAAATATTTAACAGCCCAATTTAAGCCCTGGTTAATCCCATTGCTTTTTTGCTTTTATTTTGTTTTCATAGTCCGGAGTCGCTATATATTGGTGGGTACCCAGTGATGAGACTGAGGTATCGCAGGACTGGATAAAATACACTCAGGCACCAATCCATGTCGTGTCCAACGATTCCAAGTGAAGATATCATATAACATCACAGAGTTTACTGAGCCCACAGAGTAAGTAAACTCACCTATCCGTGTAGTAATAATGATTTCACAAAGATATCACCGATATCACCGAGCCCACTCCAGTAAGTATACGCTCACCGATCCATGTAGTAATAACGATGTCACAAAGATATCACCGAGCCCACCAGAGTAATACACTCACCAATCCATGTAGTAATAACGATGTCACAAAGATATCACGGAGCCCACAGAGTAATACACTCACCAATCCATGTAGTAATAACAGATGTCACAAAGATATCACCGAGCCCACAGAGTAATACACTCACCAAATCCATGTAGTAATAACGATGTCACAAAGATATCACCGAGCCCACAGAGTAATACACTCACCAATCCATGTAGTAATAACGAATGTTCACAAAGATATCACGGAGCCCACAGAGTAATACACTCACCAATCATGTAGTAATAACGATGTCACAAAGATATCACGGAGCCCCACAGAAGAATCACACTCACCAATCCATGTAGTAATAACGATGTCACAAAGATATCACGAGCCCACAGGAGTAATAACACTCACCAATCCATGTCTAGTAATAACGAGTCACAAAGATATCACCGAGCCCACTAGCACTTGGTATAATCAGTTAACCTGTCAACTCGGTTGTTAAATTTGGATTTAGTAATTGAAATTTGAGATTTCAAATGTAGGCACGTGAGAGTGTTTGGGTTATAAGAATATTGTGTAATTTTGTCATGTTCAAGAAGATCTATTGATCGAAAGGAATTCATTTTATATATATGCATAAATTATGTTCTCTAACAATTTGTAATTTATTTTTTGAGAATCTAAAAGTTACTTCTTAAACAGTGCAGAGTAGAATTCATGGTGAAAACAGTGAACTTAACAAGGGAGCTGGAGACTGCCCTGACTTTGAGAAGTACATCCAGAAAGTGGTTCATGGCGTGGTGGGGAGGAACAACGGAGTCAGAAATAGCACACACAATGTCAGGGCTGTGAGCCGGAAAGAGGTCAGTTTGTTGATTTGACTGGAAAAAGATTATGAAACTGTGGTCCAATGTCTTTTTGCCAAATCTTGAAATGTATTAGTGTTGTAATATATACAGTCAAACCATGTTTCTCAAACTCGATGGGACAGAGAGGAAATTCAAGATATCCCTGGATTTGAAGATGTTGAGGGTAAAAATAAACTTATGGAGAAACTTTAGTGGTTGGACTTCCAGATCACTTCAACATAACCATGGTATTCGAGATAGTCAGTGTTTCAGATACTGAAGATTCAACTGTATATAATTAAATTTTGCCACACGGTTCTCCCTATCTGTTCTTATTACAATTTTTTCAGGTTTATATCCGGTGGTAAACCGTAATTTAATCGTTCATATGTAAAACTGAACTTCGTACGTCACAATTCTGTACGTCACAGACAAATGATCGATTCCTTATTGTGACGTCAGTTGAAGCTAAATTCCTACGACATGAAATTGACATTTATTTTGTTATATCAGAGCTTCGATCGAAATCAAATTTATGACTTCAAAATAGTCGGAAATTTAATTATAAGAAATGACTGTTATAATTTTCAGTTACCGGAGATTGAACCAATGTTGCCTATTTGCAAACATAATATAATCGCTACGCGGATTATATAGTTTGCAAAATAGCAACATCAGTTCAATCTCCGGGTAACATTGAAAAATAGAAAATTATAACAGTCATTTCTTAAGTAATTAGATGATTTAGGAGGAATAAAACACCAGAGATATTTGATCTGGATAAAAAGTGGAAGATATGTTCAATAATAACTTTCCAATTTACTTCATTAGAAAAAAAAAATGTCGTTTTAAAAAGAAAGTATTCAGAAATCCCTCCTGGACTTGAACCCAGATCTGAGCAGCCGACATATTAACCGACTGAGCTACCCAGGTAGTTTGTCTAATAATTGATACACAAATATTGCTGATAGCTATATGTTTTCATTCATGTTTTAAAAGGAAGTCAGTCAATATATGGCAAAGTGGTATTATCTCCTTAATCTTTGGAAGACTAAATAGTAATTATGAGACTTTGTAAGAATGAGTGATATTCAGTGTTGTGCTTTTTCCCTTTGACAGGATAGAATATCATTTTGGTTAGAGAGGCCAAAGCATTCAACACGAGGACATTTTGCAGCTCAGCTCCAGAAATTAAAGCTTCTGAATGACACAGAATTGCCTCTGCTGGACAGAAATGTGACGATCAGTGACATCACCCTAACCCAGAACTACAGTTCCCTGTGTCCTGCTGTGTGCAGTAGGAGGTGGGTGTTTTCCTACCTTTCTGTTATCCTTTTAATATATAAAACAAGGAAATATATGTATGTCAGTGGCTGCCGCTTGTTTGCCCACAAAGATAAAGGATCCCACTCAAGCAGAGATGTTGCCTTATATGGTTTCAGTTCCGTATCCATTTGTAGCTCTAGATGATGTTTACAGCAGAGCAATTTAAACAGCCGGTACATGTATATACTGATCAGCGGTAAGCTGATAATTTTTATGCCGGGATCTTTTTATTCGGGCATATATAGTTTTTTGGTCTTGTCCATCTGTTTGTCTGCAAAAACCTTTAACATTGGCCAAACTTTTGAATGGCAAGTGATGGGACTTTCATATTTCACATGTGTGTTCCTTATGACAAGCCCTTTCTACTTGGTACCAAAGTTTTGAACTCCTGACCTTGAAGTTTGATCTACTTTTCAAAATCTTAACATTGGCCATAACTTTTGAATGGCAAGTGATAGGACTTTCATATTACACATGCATGTGTATTTCTTATTGACAAGCCCTTTCTTACTGGGGTACCACATTTGATCTCCTGACCTTTGAAGTTTGACCTACTTCAAAAACTTATACATTGGCCATAACTTTTGAATGGCAAGTGATAGACTTTTCAAATTTCACATGCATAATACGTATCCTTTTGGCAAGCTCTTCCACTGGCATGTGAAATCTGGGGGCATCAGTGTTTACAAACACATCTTGTTTTAGATTATTTTTTTTAAGACTCCGATCATCTCAGCATCATGGTGTAGTGTATGAAGAAGAAAATGCTATAAACAAAGATATGCAACAAAAGATGCAAGATTCTTAAATTTGGCAAATTTTTTATTGTGCAGCATTGTGTGAAAATATAAGTTAGCCTAATTAATCAAACCTAATATTCACACTTCTTGATGAAAAAATACTTAAGGGCGTGTAATAGAGGTGCAACGATTCACCGCGGTGCATCGAAAACCGCGATTCTGTCAGCCAAATCGATTTTTGATTCACAACTGAGGAAATTTGGTTCGGTTCAATATAAAAGAATATGATGTGTACAAGTTATCTATTCACGTCCTTCAACTTTTTAACGGCGCTCCTGATTGGTTACAAAACGTCCAATCAACACTTTAGGCACTAAAACAAACAAGATGGAGGAGCATGATGACAATCCAGTACTCAAAGATCCTCCAAAGCCAATTAAATACGAAGAGAGGGAGTATTTTGGTTTTAGATAGGTAATAAAAGATAAGAAAACATGTCACTCTGGAATCAGTTACTTAATCTGATTATTCCTTGCACTAAATGTTTTACTGAACTCCGGTAATGCATGTAAGTGCCACCAAGTGGTTAACATGGATATAATAAAGGAACAATTGATTAATTGGCTTATCATCACTGAAATATCACACCTCTAAACCAATCTGTCAAGATTTGTATTTAATCTATTGAGTCTCTGGTATTATTAAATCTAATTTTTAGAAGTTTCTCTAACTTGGTCAGAGTTAATGTGATAATTAAAACAAATTATGATAATCTAATCCAGTCCATGTTGTTTAGAATGTATTCTTGTTTATAATGTTTTGTTCCTGGAATTTTGATTATGCCTAATTCATAGTATCTGTAGTGTTTAAGTAATGATGATTATGACTGAAAGTAAAATGTTAAATAATAAAGTTCCTACTTCAAATAATCGAATCGAAAATAACCGAATCGAATGTTAAAAATCGAAATGTTTGTGAATCGTTGCAGCTCTAGCGTGTAATTTTTTGCTGATTATTATCGATATCATGCTGTTGTTACTGTAAGTTTTAGTTGCCTTTATTACATTTTAGTTGCCTTTATTACATGTAGGTCTATATTGTTTCTGCATGTAGGTCCATTTTTCCTCCTTCCATTTTCACACCTTTGTCAAGGAGAGCATTATAGCAACAGTACTTCTCAATATTGATATTATCTTTATCAGTAACTTTCCATAACTTTCAGAACAAATGACTATTTATCTCTACAAACTGAAATATTAGTAACAACAGCACAGTGTCAGTGATGTTTGGTATTTGTCAGTAAAAGCTAATTTCCTCCTTTCTTTTTCTGTGCAGTAGAGCTACATGTATAATAATCCTGGCCAGTATAATTTCCGCACATTCTATGTACAACATATAAAACAAAGACTATTTCACAAGCATTCAATCTACAATTTATTCCAATTTTAAAGGATATATATTTCTTTTCAAGAACTAAATAACTTTATAAAGAATTTAGAAATAAAATAAGATTATGAGCAAGTATATGTACATTGTAAAGAAGAATGATGGCACATAGTGTTATACGACTCATGGAATCGAGAAGTTTCGACATCCATGGAGTGCAATGTACAATCCCGATTATGTACTCTCTAGGGGATGTACTGCTATATTTGGTAATTTGGATTCCACTTCATGAATATAATGTTATCTGGAGTAAATGAATGAACTGGCTGATGGCAAGTTTATAGTGAATAGGTTTGTGAAACACCCTGTATTTCTCCATAAAATATTAATTTTGAAAATATTTGCATTGTCATATATGGGATGAGTGAAGTATCTTTAATGAAAAAAATCTTAGTGTATGATTGCACGTACAATGTAAATACTTATATTGTGATGAACCTGAAGAAATTGTTATGAAAATGAATCGCATCACAAATATACACATGAAAAGACCTCACTGATGAAAAAAATGTACAGTTATATAAATGACTTTGAGTTTGTGAGACTTAGTAGTTCAGCGTAACACCCAGGGGCAGGAGATAGTTCCTTTTAAGGTCCTCTGTGGGCAGTTTGTTGTAACACACATTGTCCTTCTGATTGGTGTGAAAATGAGACTTGTGGAAGTGTGCGGTGGTGGTTAGCACCTCCGCTTCGTCGTCTTTGTACGCCGCGATAAAGTTCGTGGAGAAATTCTCGTGATGCACTCGTAAGTTTTCCAAAGACCACTGCATCTTTACGTCGGAAACTAGGCGTTTCTGAGCACGCGGCGTTCGGGTTTTCTTCATCATTCGTGTTGTGGTTTCCAGAGTCTTTTTGAATTTTTCGCCACCAGGCCCCTTTTCTGGAATAACCAGTGTGGCACCAAATGCTGTCCCTTTGTTACGAATCATCAGTAGGAAGATTTGAAATAAGCGCTCCTCGTCGACACGAGGGGTGACGATGTATACCACAGCTCCGCAGCCGAACCAGTCATCGATGAGACTCTTCCACAGCTTCATGATGAAGTCATGCTGCATGATTCCGCCACCCTCAGGGATCATGTCCAGCAAGTCCTGAACCTGTAAAACAGTCCAAAATATCGTTGCCAACATTAATGTAATATACAAACAGTCCCAAAAGATATCGTTACAATGCATCAATGTAATATGTAAAACACAGTCCAAAATGATCCGTCATTTAAACAGAGCGTAGGCGGAGAGAGCATATCGGAGATAGGGTGTTCAACAATTACATAGGTAAGTCGTAAAGCACAGTCCAAAATAATCGTTACCCAACATTAATGTAATGTAAAAAATCCGAAATATACGTTACCGTTGTACAAATCAATGTATGTAAAACAGTCCAAAATAGTCGTTACCAATAACATTAATGTAAAACAGTCCAAATATCGTTACCAAACATTAATGTAATGTACAAGCTCCAAAAGTTAATCATCACAAACATTCATGAAACGCAAAACAGTCCGAAATATTATCACCAACATTAATAACCTGTAAAACAGTCAGAAATATTATCCACAATATTAATGAATCTGTAAAATAGTCCGATATACATGTATATTAACACCATGAAACGTACATTAATGAACCTGTAAAACAGTCCAAAATACTTGTCTGTTATCAACAACTTTAATGTACTATGTAAATGTGTTCAATCCATTTAGGGCCTTATGTAGCAGTGGATAGGTAAGGTAAAGTGATTACAGACCAGTGACATTGTCAGTTGATTTATTCCATTGTATTTGTATTGCTCTGTTAATGGGGGGGGGGGGGGGGGGGGGGGGGATCGAGAGAGAGAATACAATTTTATCTACGAATTAGCCAAAACTGCATGACGTCGAGATTTTAGACTGACCACATCATTTTTAGTTTACCGGCACATTACTGCCCTTCGTATACCTGCATGTACACATATTAATTACTTATTTATTCATAGGTCATTCATATTTATCGGCCGTTTATTAACAGATCATTAGATATGGACGGTCTTCATACTTGCGTGGGCTAGATGACCATTAGTGACCATCAGTGAGACTCATTAATAAACGATTACCTGTACGTTCTCTGATCTAATCCTAGTCTGACACCTAGCAGTCAGGTGAAATTTTAAATGTTTACATGTTTATTTTGTCTGTTAATTGTGTTTATAACCTAGATATCGGTTAATTCACTGCTTGTTTTACAAACTCCGTGTAAATTTGATAAGCAACTCGCTCTCACAGTGAATGACTCCTTGATTCTGCCGCTCTATAGCTAGAGTAGTTAACAACAATGGAATTCAATTGATGCGGAATCAAAGGGGATAGCTTTATCAGAGTGATTTTTTGTTATGTAATTTTATACCCTTACAAAAATTGATATTTCTCTCTTGTAATATTAGATGTATTGCATAGAACATATAGAGTTTTTAGTGTACATAACTTTCATTTGTTAACATTAAGTATATATATATAGTCTCATAGATGGAAAGGCCCAGGACATTTAGGAACATGGAAATATTGTCTGGTTTACCCATGATGGTAAACTGATAGTCATGCTATGTACGTGCATGTATATCAGATACCTTTTAGATTTATGAAAAAGTTTAAGATCTTGTCTGTTCAAGCAAAGTGAAAATTTACATGTTTGATGTCACCTTCAGTTAATACCTATATAACTGCCAGCCAGAGAGAATGAATTTCAATGCATAGTGTAAAAGTAGTGGTCAAGTCAACACCGAGAATCTTACCATTTCTACGTTTTTATCGAGCTGTAGATATCTCGTGACTGAGTTATCAGACATCATGGAGGCCCCGTCATCCAGCTCTTGGCTCTCATTGTTAGCCATCTCCAGAACGTCCGTAAAATTGTTCACCATCCACGGCCAGTGGCTCTTCCCACTGATCTTCATCAGGCCGGTTTTACGGGACATTTTGATGGTCACTCCAGGAGCAGGCTTGATCTTGACCATTTCGTTTTTCTCCCTGTAGGTCTGTTCGGGATACAGGGCAGTGAAAATGTCCAGCCACCATCCCACAATATTATCTTTTTTAGCGCTGGTCACAACCACCTCATCACCTTTGTCAAAAAAGTCGATGTCAAAGGGGGTAGGAGTGGACCAGATGTCGGCCAACACTCGCTGGCGATCTCTCTTGGATGGCATTGTTTATCTGATTATCGCTGGTTGTGCAATGCTTATTCTTCAGTTTGTCACTTTCTGATCAATATTCACATGACAAAAACACAGGTAAATGGGTCACTTAGATTGAAGAAATGAATCCTGTGTGGACAATCTTAAATATATCCCACAGTTGTGCATTTATCCATACTGAAAATTCACAATTCCTTTTCCTGAAAGTTCACTTTAGCCACATAAACAAAAACTGAATAGAATCCTTCCTGCTTTCACAGACACACCTGATCTGTTTTTACCTGTCTGATTTTACAACAGAGAATTTCATTGGACACATTTATTTCATGCAGCCAATGAAATTGTTGTTTACATGGGAAGTAAATAAACATGTAGTGATAATGGGTATGACTAAATGACCTAATTTTAGCTTTGGGCTCTTCACCTATTAGTTACCTGAGACCTGTAATTTGATTATTTCCCTATACAATACATGACACCAAAGGGGATACTTAAAAACTTATTTGTATGGCTATTTCTTTTGACAGCAAGACTACTTATAGGCTTATAATGTATGAAGTTTTAAATTAGTAAATGTTTTGATTATTTCCATTATATTTTAATAATTACAAAGTAAGTGAAATAATCAAATTAATGGAAAAAAAAATCTTAAATGTTTTTTTTATCCCCCCCCCCACCTGCCCCATATAACTAAAGAATATTAATTATCATAGCTCAGTATAATATATGCACTCTAATTAATCTCCATTACGAGACAAAAAACCCCACTTAGTAAATATATTCAATACAATATAATAGATATGGTAAAGTATAAATGTATATTCTATAATTACATTGCTGGTTTGCAATTTTGAAAATATGGAGCTTAGTAGTTGCACTAACTTCACCAAGATTCTGTGCATGTGCATTTACTGGGGAATTTCATTTTGATTATATTTCAAAATACATGAATTTCCACCGTTCTTCTGTGTGTATCACTGAACTTGTAGGCACGTACTCTACAGGGCACGCCTTTTTTGCTGGAAATGACTTGATACTTCTATGTGTTGCTTTGTTATCCAGTGCCCCACGAAGAATATTGATTTTGGGGTTAAAGGTCAAAGTTCAAGGTTACTACAGGACTTAAGAGAAAAAGTTTGTAGATACTTTACAGGCCACTTTTTATGCTTGTCCGTTCTTTAACATTGGCCATAACTTTTGAATGGCAAGTGATGGGACTTTTATATTTCTCATGTGTGTTCCTTAGGACAAGCCCTTTCTACTGGTACCAAAATGTTTGACCTCCTGACCTTGACCTTGAAGTTGGACCTACTTTTCAAAAACTTTAATATTGGACGTAATGTTTTATTGGCAAGTGATAGGACTTTTATATTTCTCATGTGTGTTCCTTAGGACAAGCCCTTTCTACTGGTACCAAAATGTTTGACCTCCTGACCTTGACCTTGAAGTTGGACCTACTTTTCAAAAACTTTAATATTGGACGTAATGTTTTATTGGCAAGTGATAGGACTTTTATATTTCTCATGTGTGTTCCTTAGGACAAGCCCTTTCTACTGGTACCAAAATGTTTGACCTCCTGACCTTGACCTTGAAGTTGGACCTACTTTTCAAAAACTTAATTTTTAGATGGGAAGTAATAGACTTTTCAAATTTCACATGCATAGTCCCTTTGGAAAGCGCCCCTTCCACGGCATGTGGAATCCGGGGGCATTCGTGTTTCACAAACACATCTTTTTTTTTTTTTGCTCTGTTGATTTGATACTTCATAGGTTTTTAGCTCACCTGAACCGAAG
>CAJDSM010000689.1:0-16830 GCA_903981925.1 Ostrea lurida | reverse complement strand
TTCCTTGGCTCTCTTAACTATAGCCAGCGCATTAATCTCACAAAGTCTCGAAAGCCTTATACAGGCATGTAAGACTACATCAAAAATCACGTGTTCTCACCTCAGGAATTCTACCATCCGATCTCGAAGGACTCCAGTCTGGAACTGACAATAGCTCCGGCAACGCAGCCTTATATACCCCTTTCTCACGTGATCAATGAGGATCGAAAGGGTGAAACAACAGGAAGTATTTGTTACCATGGTTCCACAGAATAGAACGGGATAAAATTGATTTCGATTCCGACTATCTTTCATTTCAGGTTAAAATGCAAATCGACCAGAATAAAAACATATCCTCAGTTGTTTATATGAAGTTTGTTTCTATTATCATAAACTTGCTCAAAACAATGATCTTAATTTACAATGGTTAAAATGTATTAAGAAAAATTTGAATGATTGTGGGTTTAGTAACCTTTGGTCAAATATCGATGCTCCAGAAAATTTTATAAAAACATCTATTAAGCAACGGCTATGTGACCAATTTCAACAGCAATGAAACACTGATGTTCAAACTTCTCCAAAGGATATGTTATCGTTTATATATAAAAGATGAATTTGTCTTTGAAAATTATTTAGACATTTTAAATGACAGAAATAGGATAACTTTATGTAGATTTAGAACTAGAAATCACAAGCTCCCAATAGAAACTGGTAGATGGGCATCGATAGATAGAAGCAATAGAAAATGTGATATCTGTAATACAAATAAAATTGGTGACGATTTTCATTATATTATGGAATGTCCTGAAATGAATAATGTACGAAAGCAATGCTTGAAAAGTTACTTTTTGAAGAAAAGGCATGCTTGGTGAAGTAATCATGATCTACCTTATGCATAGGTGTTGATTTCCTTCCCTGGGCACGTTTTTTTCCTCGGCGCCCCCCGAAACCTGCCTTTCTCGTCCCAATCTCGCGCCATTTTTGTTTACATTGCGGTAGATAACTCATGCCAAGAATTCTAACTCGTGTTGGTTTCCGGTAAATAACTCTTACCAAGAAAAATAACTCGTATTAATTTCCGAGATTTGCCGATGTCGAAAACATCGGCATAAACCGTAGCTTTTACCGGAAGTATAGCATTACACCCCTAATACCTTAAGGTCATTAAATTTAAAAACCTTTTCCAGTGCAAAAGTGTCAAAACCTTTAGAAGATTGTGTTCGTTAATTAGAAGTATAAATCAAAGATTTTGTCCTCCGACATAACCATATGTGATCATAATAGATCATAATAATCTGTTGAATTACCACTTTTTCTAACTTCCTGTATATTTCCTTGTCATATTACCTTGTCATGAACTATTTTATATCGTATATATTGTGTATTTACATGCATTCTCTGTACTATTTATTTGGTTTATGAGAAATAAATGAACTTGAACACAAAAAAAAAAGGGGGGGGACTAGGACCTTCCTCTTTAAATCTGCCTATGCCAGTGTCTGAGTCAGAGTGATGATCGAGTTAAGAGTTAAAGTTCATATGCACATGTAGGCCTAAAGGGGAAAATTGACATAATTGCGGCACGATTGGATTTATATCTTGATTAAGTTGAAAGCAAAAATAAGCAAAAATCTGGTATTTTAACATTTTGATTTTTGTTGTTGTAAAAAGTATGTGTAGGCTCGTGTCTCCAGCGCCTAATGGCAGCTACGTCACTGAGAAAGGCTCTAAAGTAATGCAGTGAAATTGCTAAACCTTTTTTTATTCAGTATATTTTTTGGAATAGTTTGTTTATGAAAGATCAAAATAAAATATCTCTTACAAAATAAAGGACTCATGGATTTTCTATGAAGCTCAAATAAAGTTTGAATTACATTTATCAATTTCTCTCTCTCTCTCTCTCTCTCTCTCTCTCTCTCTCTCTCTCTCCTCTCTCTCTCTCTCTCTCTCTCTCTCTCTCTCTTCCAACGTATTCGATTTTATTGAAAAAATCTATACAGTACAATTTATACGACGAATTGCAGTTATTTTACTCTTCATGAAAACATGAAATCCGTCATTTAAAGATATGCAGTCATTGTTGACAACTCTTGCAATGTATTGCGTAATATTTCAAGGATTTATGGCTTGCACGACATTACTGACATAGCTTACACAACGACGAGTCTCACACTAGTTACACGCTGAACTTTAGCGCCTGCTCACTATATACATGTATGTCTTTGGATATTGAACGTTCCATATTGTAACCAATTTAGAGGTTCAAAAGTATTTCTGACTATTCACAATACGTATAATTAATAATTTTGATTCATTGTCTTATGATAACTGTATTTAATCAATATTTATGCATTTAATTATGTTAATTATGATTTACGCAGCGGACCGGATCAATTTGGGTTGTGTAGAATTGTGTGCATCGGGGGGGGGCTCTTTGTTAGTGTTTTCATATAAAATGATGTAAGACTATTAAAAATTATGTCTATAAATAAAAGTATTAATAAACTGTAGATCAATGTATTTTAATTTTATTTATACTTCACGAAATATGATTATGAATTTATGATTTTATACGAAATTTTTTACAAAAAGTACTTCCCAAATGGTAGTATGTAAAAATATAGAGGCAAATCATTATGGGGTTTTCAGATATCAATTCGATAGATGAAAACAAGTTATTTTGGTTTGAATATGCTGCGGATTCAAATATTTCAATTTATGTATATCATAATTGATGCTTTATGTAAAATTCAGATTCGCATTCAATTAGCCAGTCCAGCAAATAATATCGCCATCATCATGCGACACCAAAGGGTACGCCTTTCATTCTGTTTACATTGATGCATGTTTAATTTCGATCTGCACTTTTTTGACAAACAAATTTGATTATCAGCATGATAGTGTTTTAATCATTAGTTTCTCCACTACAATTTGCCTTAAGGTAGAATGACCCAAGAGAAATTTTATCTGGATGAAAAGTAGAGGATATGTTAAACAATATTTTGAAAATGGAAAAACTCCAAATTCACTCTATTTCTTTAAGAAAATTTAATATGCAATTTTAGTAGAAAGCAATTTGAAAAAAAAATCTTAAATGAATTGACATATACATGTAACCTTGATATTGATATTATCATCCATGTTTTAAAAGGAAGTCAGCCATTATGATGACGTAGAGATCCACCTTAAGCAGGGCGTATTTAGGATTTTAATGTAGAAGGGCGTGGTGGAAGAAATATAGAGCATGTTGGTCGTTTCTGTATGATCATTGGAAATAGCCTAGAGTGTTTCAAATTTTTAGCGCTTTGCATCAAACTTATCTAGTTTTATCTAGAGTGGGCTATTAAAGACAGCTAACCCGTTGTTCTTTTTCTCAGTTTTTAAAATCGCGAATGATTATTTTTTTTCTTTCCATTTGTCTTTTTTAAAAACTTTTTTTATTTTTTTTTATTTTTACTTGCTTGTGTGGGTTTTTTTTTTGTCTGTTGTAAGTTAGGTTTTTTAACTGTCTTGACTCCCTTTTGATGTTATCCCAATTGATTCGATACGCAAGAACATGCCATGCGTATGAGGAATGTTTAAAGCGAGGCCAACTACTACAGGTATGTAACAAAAAGTTGATTTTGCAGGGTTATAACGAATCTCGTTTTAATTTTATCATTCCGCAAATTCTACGGTCGCAATAATGACCTTGTTTGCGTTTACAAATGATCACTAAGTCATATGTTGACTGATTTGTTTCATACCCATTGTTAGACTGTCATTTTCGTACTATATTTGATGAAGGGTAAATTCCCGTTTATTTGTTTCGACTACGGGCCCATGTCGGGTGTGACCGGTCAGCAGAGGATGCTTACTCCTCCATGGCACCTGATCCTGCCTTCGCCCGCTTTTGTGAGTTTTGTCGAAGGTCCGTGTTGCCCTACACTCGACTTTGTATTTATGTTTTTTGGGACTATGATTACGATTAACACCTTGTTTACTTCGCCAATTTATATTAGAGAGTTACATGCTCTTTGTTTATGTGAATTCCGATTGGAGTACCACAAGGACGTAGAAGGTCACCAAAGCAATAGCAATAGTAGCGCCTAAATACCACAAGATCAGACCACAGAGGCTTCTTAACCCCTCCCCCCTCCACTATATACATGTAGTATTGATATATAGTGGAGGGGAAAAAGGATAAGAAGTCCCCGTGGTCAGATGTCCTAGATCATAAAGTCCTTGAATTAGATAACCCAGGAACAAACAGATCCAGGGCTGCAACGTAGAAATTTACTGAATTACTTAGAAATCAGACAATGTTTTATATTTTGGGTCGGATATGGATGCTGTTGTAGCAGTCTTTAAGGTGGAATGCTACACCAGAGAAATTTGATGTGGATGAAAAGTATAGGATATTATAAACAATAATTTGAAAATAAAAAAAAATTAATTTACTCTATTTCGTCAAAAAAACGCAGTTTAAGTAAAAACCAATTTGAATTTTTTGTAAAACCCCTGCTGGAATCAAACTCGGGACCTAAAGGCAATGTGCTAACCTACTGAGCTACTCAGTAGGCATTTAAATTGGGAATGAATCGAGAATATTTAACCCTGATATTGATATTTTCAACCATGTTTAACAAGCAGAAGTCAGCCCAGTGGCGGATTTAAGGGAGGAAGCGCACCCGGCGCCCCCCCCCCCCCCCCCCCACCATTTGCCAAAGTGTAATATATAATCTTATTTTTCACTGGAAAAATTAATAAATTACACATGGCGCCCCCTCTTATTGTTGCTTTTCTAGGAAAAAGCATATTCATTCAAAAGCCTAAAAAATTTGCGTCATTTCATTGATTGAAAATGACAGAATATAGTGAAAATGACAACTTCGGACAAATTTCAAACCCTACAAAATATCTAAAACTCTGGAGCTTCCGGGGTTTCGCCCCCTGGACCCCTGCCTCATATGATGTTTGCCCCCCCCCCCTAACTCGAATGTCTGGATCCGCCCTGCAGCCATTATGACGATGTAGAGAAAATAAATGTCCAACAAAAAAAAAAACCCTTCGAAATGGAAGTTACATGTGAAAACTTCGAGTAGCCATGCTATACGGATCAGAATGATCCCGACCTCTGAATAGCGGTGATGTTGTATGATGTTAACTTTTTAGACTTCGTAGTGGGCATGCCAGTTTGGACAGTGTTTTACCATGCAAGCAATTATCAACAACAATAAAGAGATATCTAAAATCCTTTTTTGCAAAGAACACCATCAATAAAAGTAGGGTATTGATTAAAAGTGAATTTTATGGGATCGGGTAAATGTTTAATACTTTTGATTTAAGTTAGTTGAAAAAATGGCCAACATCACCAATTGGGGAAAATAAATATAAACAAATTTTTGTTGAGACTTTGGAAGACCACCATGACAGTTGTAAACGTGTTGTCTTTGAATTTATTTTGCGATGATGGAATCGTGTTTTGGAGAGATCGTATTTGACAGTTGAGCTAAATGTATGGACGCACGATGGCGCGTGGACTTTAGTACCACTTGAAAACCACCGCGACCCTCATGAATCTTTAAATATGACTTTACTAGGATTGTTCAAGACCATATTCAAAATACTGTAATTTCTAACACGATCCATAAAACCACTAGATACCTTGCATTGACATTGACCTTCGAGCGCCAAAACCCACTAGAAGATTCCAATAAGAGACAGTGTGTAGCAGTCAAGGAGAAATTCTAGATAGGTACACGTGATACACATTCGCAATATTCGCCAGTCACTCGGCAACGTTCTCAACATTCGTCAGTCACTCGGCAACATTTGCCAATCAATCGGCAACATTCGCCGATCACTCGGTAACATTCGCCAATCACTCGGCAATATACGCCAATCACTCGGCCCAACATTCGCCAATCACTCGGCCCAACATTCGCCAATCACTCGGTAACATTCGCCGATCATGTAGGGCTGGGTAGCGCTACGATCTTGAACGGCATGCAAGGCTAGCCATGGGCTGCGTTCAAGATCGTAGCGGCTACGTAGGGCTCGGTAGCGCTACGATCTTAAATGACATGCTAGGCTGGCCCTGACGTAGCGATAACAAGCGTTATTCATACAGTGCGTTCAAGATACCTAGATTTCTAGCCAAGCTAGCCGCTAAGATCTTGAACGCAGCCTTGGCAGGGCTGCATTCAAGATCGTAGCGGCCTCGTAGGGCTCGCTAGCGCTACGATCTTGAACGGCATGCTAGGCTATAGAGAAGAAATAAACGGGTGATGCAAAATAAATAAATTTCAAAATAAAATAAGAACCCCCCCCCCCCCTCAAAAAAAGGAAGTAACAACAACAAACAAACCAAAAAACCCCACAAAAAATCCAAACAAACAAAACATAAATGGTGAGGGGAAATTGATCTGGGGATATAATTTTCTTTGTCATCAAGATTAACATTGAACTGTTCGATGTCCAATTTGGGTTTGGCCTCGGCAGGTATTATGGATCATTAAGACCGCGATCATTGTAATTATGTATGAAAGCTTGCAGCTTGCTGCATAGGTGTCATAATTGGAATCCTCGCTGTAGGTCAATAGGGCAATGCCAGTTTGTTAATTGTTTTAATAGGTTTGAAATTTGAATTGTGTTTGACCTGGATTAAATAAAAGTTTAATCTTGTTTAATCCGTGAAGTAGCGAGCGCAGTATAGACAGGGACAGGTAAGTGAAACTATTATTACGATTGATAGTTCAAATATTGATTAATTCAATTTCTCTCAATGTGAATATTGATTTTAAATATATATATGTAATTAGATACGAAAAAAAAACCCAAAAAACAAAAAACCAGCAAAAAAAACCCCCACAAAAACCCACAAAAAAACAAAAACAAAAATAAATAAATGAAAAATCCAGTCTAGCCGTTTTCAAATGGATGACAAGTACATGTAAATAGTATTTATATAATTTATATACAATTGATTGTTTTATATCTTTAGTTTACGGTTCGTGTACATATAGATCAAATTAGGAAAACAATCGATATTTCGCCACATATACATGTAATGTCGAGAATTATAATGAAAGTGACGTGCGTAATTACTTTTCTGATTAAATTCATAAATGTAAACAGAAAGTGTAGAAAACTGAATACAAAACCATGTTCTCTTTCACTGCCCCTTTGTGTATACGATTCCACATATTAATCAACAAGTTGCATGCAACTTTTGTCATTTTAGACTTTATCTAGTAATTCTATGTATTTATTTTTCTTATTTAATTCTGCTTTTGAAAGAATTGTAGTGTATGCATGCCACAAATATTAATAATATATATACTATTTATAACACTATCGTTAACTAATTGGGTTTGTTACTGTTTACCGAAATATGTCGGGTTGTTCAATTCCATAGAAGGTGAGGCGAAGCTGAGCCTACCACGAAATTGAACAACCCGACATGTTTCTGTAGACAGTCAGTAACAAACCTGATAAGTGTTTTGTTTTGTCGAGGACCAAATATAGATGACATAATATGATAAAAAATTAACTTCAGTACTAAAGAAAGACGTAATGGCCGCCATGTTGCCGTCCATATTTTGCTACTCACCGTCTAAAGAAATTTAGACGACAGTCATATGATGCCTTTCAACCAATGACAAAGCGACATTCTAGTTCGAGGCAAAACAAATTTATATAATATTATTGGCATTCGCTTTTTTCACTGAACTTAATTTTAACTGATAAAGTTGTACACTGCACGTGACTGCATAACCGGATTCTCATTGTCAGAGCGCTTTGTAATCAGGATCGTCAGTTCGAGCCTGGCTTATGCCTAAGACATCAACATCGAAAGTGATAGCCCCTTGTCAAACACTCAGATTTAAAAATGAGAATCACGGGTCTTTCGGATATGACCATAAAAATGGATATATGACGTGGCAAGCGTTGGCACATGAAAAGAACCCTCACTGCTACGACCCTGACAGCTAACTTAAAGCATAGCTCTCTTGACACTTCATCTACAGTCGGGGACTTCTCAATATGATTGAAAAAATGTCCCGAGGGACGAAAATAAACAATCAACCAACTGCATCGCATGTATGATGAAACGGCTATTATTTTCATTGGTAAAGATACCAAAGAAATAACACTGGAAATGTAAAAAGAAAAAAAAAACCAATAGGCGATAAAGATTGAAGTACGTATTGCAAGCATTGAGAAAATTCAAATAGAAGCATTGATATTGCGCAAATAAAAAGGTCACGTGTCACACTCAGTTTCTTTGTTAGTAGTACATTAATCATATGCTTCAGAACACAACGACTGTTGTCCTTGTAAAGGTATGTGAACTTAGTACAACATGCATTAATTGAAAAATTAACAAGTTACATGTATATTGGGGTTCAATTTACATTCAAAATATTGGTTTCGTGCGATTTATTGTATTGAATATACATGTACATGCATTGTAATAATCATGAACGATAGATGGTTCGAATGTCACGTGGAAACGATTTTTAGGATGAACGTGATCGCTTTGAGCTTCCGACAGAGCCGACATGTAGTTCAATTGTTTACTACGCGTATGCAAACTCTCCCTGCAATGACGTAGTGTCACTGAGATTTATCTCATTCCGGTGTGCATATCGCGTTGATAAACCTTAGCTTTATCAAACGCCCGTTTGATAGATCAGTTCCGGTCCGAACTACTTTTGAGATCATCCCCGCTTCAATATCCCTAGTTAATCTTCTCTTATATAAATAATTTTTTGTTTGAAATTTTGTTTACAACAATATATTAATGTCACGACGATGAAACAACTTGTATAGGCATATTGTTTTAAATCACGCACTCAATATTTAACATTTAGCCTTATTTAGACCATCTGACAAAATGGTCTAGAGCCTCACCCGAGTCTGAACGACTGTAAACAAGTGCAAGTACAGTAGGATGATTTTAACACAACTTAGCAAGGTGTTCATAACAGAGAATGTTAAGCACAAATAAATGCCTGAGATAGCAGGAACTATTCATTCTTTAGAGACATTCTAGACGTAACGAATATGAAAAATTTTATGCCTACCTTGTTTCAAATGTCATGAACTGAATTCTTCCCATCGATTCGATAATATAATCCAAGAAGATAAGTGAAAATTTAATTTGAAGCATTGTAATTCCATTCACAAACACGCTGTTCCTGAACACGTATTCATATAAAGATTTTTATTATTAATGATGTCCACGATCACTGTCCTTGACGTTGAGGTGATTTCAAAAACTCGCAACGAAAACTTTTTTCAAAAGATTAGGCCAACGTCATTGGTGTTACGTCTGACTCAACAAAATAAGTACTCGGTAAAGTTTTTTAAGAATACAAGTATTTAATGAATATTATAAAATAAATTAGTATGTTTAATCATTCAAATGTCCTTTAAAACGAATTTAATTTATAGGAATGTATAGAATATGTGTATAATATTTATTGCATTTTTTTTTTCTCGCGTAGGAACGACAAATCTCAACTGCCTGCGATGACGCGATTTCTATCAGCTGTTCTTTGTATTGGGGATTATCTCAAAACTAAAGTGATAGGCAGAGTGATAATGAGATATAGAATATCTTATTATTGCGTGATTTGATATTTGCTCTATCAAACGAGTTGAAATGGTGTATTTTTCGCTCGGCAAGCCTCGCGAATAATACACCATTTCAACTCGTTTGATAGACAAATATCAAATCACGCAATATAGATATCCTCTATTTATCATATACTGTGTAGTGGATATGCAGAATCTGCATGCCTGATATGGATGACGTCACACAATCACCCATATCTGCACGCCGTGCAAAAAATGCATATCCGATATCTTCACGCCGTTCAAAATGCATATCTTAGACGTCATAATGGAAAATTACGTCACGGAGACAGGCCTGTTAGAGTTTAACATAGAAAATGCCTTACTTTACCAAGGCTTATTTAAGCTTGACAGTATAGTAAATAGAATATTACATACCAAATCACACATCATATGCCTATCCGCCCTCGGGCTTCGGCCCTTGGGCGGACTATGGGTCCACTGGGCTGATATGGCGAGTATGATATGGATTTGGGTATGTAATACTTCTTGATGTATTTTGCCCAAATTCAGCGCGTGTTGACAGTAACCCTGGAATTATTCTGAAGCAGACTTGTTTTTCTTCATTTCAGAAGAGACCCCCCTAGCAATGATGCGTCTATGGATCGTTGTGGTGGTGTCTGTCTGGCCTGGGATACTTGGTGAGGATCCATTTCTTCAATAATCTAGTAGTCCTCTACCGGTTTTTGTAAAACTGAACGGGACTATTGGTTTCTTCTCAGTCTGTCCGTCCCTCAGTCTGTCCGTCCGTCCCTCTGTCTGTCTGCCCGTCCCTCAGTCTGTCTGTCCGTCCCTCTGCCTATCCGCCTCTTGATGCACTTAGTCTGCCCGTCCCTCAGTCTGTCCGTCCGTCCCTCTGTCTGCCTGTCCCTCAGTCTGTCTGTCCCTCAGTCTGCCCGTCCCTCAGTCTGTCCGTCCCTCAGTTTGCCCGTCCCTCAGTCTGTCCGTCCCTCCGTCTATCCGCCCTTTGTTGCACTCAGTCTGTCCGTCCCTCCGTCTGTTCCGACGTTTTGTAGAATTTTATTTCCCGTTATCCTGGATTCATTTGAGATTTGCAATGTGATTTCAGAACGGCAAACTACTATCCAGCTGAGATAGTATTTCTTTGGCTTTTTTTTGGGGGGGTTGGTTGTTTTGTTGGTTGTTTTTTTTTTTGGTTGTTTTTTTTTTTGTGTGTTTTTTTTTTTTTTTTTTAGTAAATTCTACTAGTTCATTCTTGTCTTTCCTGCTTGTCGTCCCAAGGTAAACCAATTCTTCCATATCTTTGTCCTTGCTTGACACCAACCATTTCTTGTTGTCGTGGTTATGTTTTCATCGCAATATAACATCGAATGTCAGCCCTGTTTACATTATCCAAGAGTTCTTCAACTACCGTGCAGACTTACTCCGGGGGGGGGGGGATCTATGATCGGTGAAGAGCATGACCCTATGGAGGAATTTCATCCGACTATTTCCTCTTCCTTCCATGGCCACAGTGATTATAAGAAACCTAACATAACAATACTTAGCTCGCTCCTATCGTGATTTTTAAACCAACACGGCTACCATCATACAGTAACCATGCTCTATTTTTAACCCTATATGAGTCCAAGAATCTCTGTAAGTCATGATAAATCTATGGATTGAGTCAATAGTTTTGTTCAGAGGAAATGAGTAGTTGTATAGGTTTCTCGCTACACGTGTCCTGCTTCATGAGGAGCGGAGGAATGTACACTTGTTTAACACTGCTCCTGGTCCTCCTAATTCGATTCCCAGAGGTCATAATTCTTCTGAGAGGATTCTCCTTGTGATGATGCTGATCATGTTGCCCCTATCCAAGTTATAAAATCATTTTGATCTCCATGAACATCACGTTAATTGTTTGTTCTATTTCCCTAGTATATTTTGACTCCACACTTTTTTTGGATAATTAGCGAGTCTTTCACTGTTTTGTCCACACTTGGTTTGAGTATTTATGTCCGTCTCTATGTCTTTCGATTTAATCAGTATCAGTATAAGTATATACTAATGATTAAATTTATTCATTATATGATTGAATATTTCCTAGCTCTCTGATTGTCTGAGATCCAACAAAGTAGAAGTCAATAATTCCTCATATTCACCTCCACGTGACCCTCCAGGTGAATATTAGGATTTATTGACTTCTACTACATGTATTTTGGATCTCAACCAACTTGCCGCGATCGATCGATTCACCTCCTTACAATTAAAGCAAAGAACAATCTTGAAGGGTTTTTTTAATATACAGTGTATATATAATACATGTAAACCAATTATTGCTTTAAATATCGGTCAATACGATGATTTTGACACCTTCGAAGTAAATAATTCACCTTGCTCTTCGGGCGCGGTGAATATTGTATGTCTCAGGTGTCCATTTCATCGTATTGAACTCAAAAACAATAATTGTATAATATTGCCTTATGATATAAAACAAATTTCTCAAAGGCGCTTTACAGTGGCAACAATATACAGATCACTGAACTCCTGTCTCATAAGGTGTTAAGGTGGGACCCAAACCTCTTGAAGTCTGCATGTTTCATAGACACACTGGATGTTATGAGGATCGTGTAAGCTTTCACCCATCTTGTGAAATTGATGGTCCCAAAGTTAAAGATTTAGACACTGTACAGAAGTACAAGAGATGGTGTTTTGTACAAAAATGGAAAAAGTAATGTAAATTAAAAGAAAAGTCACGTCATATACTTGTAATAGAGACACATCAGAAGAATTTTCATCTTTTTTATAAAAAATAAAATACTAAAATAATAAAAAAAAAAAACCCCAAAAAACCCCAAACAACTTAATTAGTGCCGTATGTAGGTAATTACTAAGGTTGGAGAGTCATTTGATTTTAAATGACACGCGTAGTTACGAAATATTTATCATCACCTACTAGTGAATTATCAATATTACGAATTCATGTGTAAAACATCCTAAAAGAGTGCATGCGAATAAGAGAAGTTCATTTTGGTTTTAAAAAGTTATGTTCTGTACTTAGGGCCAATGCCTTTTCAGTTCAGGTCTTGTGTTAGAATTTTAAAAATCCTCTTAATATGCACTCGATGCAATATCACCTATATACAGTTAAATAAGTATTAGATTCAATGAATACATAATGCATGCTACCCTTATACAGTGTGCAAGTCAATGTATTAGTCTTTAGAATCACCTGAATGCCCACACAATGACTGAATATAGAAGGAAGGTGATTCCTTATCTACAGAATGTATCTTGGGGTCAAAAGGTCAGGAGAACTGGTCTCTGTGAGATACATGTATGTTTGCAATTTGATCACTAAAACGTAGTCAATTTTTTATCTGCAGCTATATATATTTTCAAAAATATTTTTTCGATTGTAATTCTTGCGGATGTTTGTTTTCTATCCGGAAAATCAACTGCAGTAAATACCGCTGTACACGTTACTGGTGTAACCTTTTCTATCTAAAGTCACACTCCGTCATGTAGAGACTTAAAATGGAATGAAGACAACCCTTATGGATTCTTAAGTCAAAGGATCAAACAAACCGGATGATTCAGAATTTCTAAAGACTCGCTACACGTCACACATACATGAACCACACCTTTATGTCATAGGTCAAACAAACTGGACACACTGCCACGAAAATAGAACACATGGCCTCAAAATATGTATATTTCAAGAAAGAATTCTATTTAACATCGTGTTAAATGTAATCATAATTCCAAACAAACATATAGTGTAGGGCAATGCGGACATCCGACAAAAGCAAAGGTAGGATTAGGTGCCATGGAGGAGTAATCATCCTTTGTTGACCGGTCACACCTGCCGTGGGCCCTTAGTCGAAATAAAGTAAACGGGATTACCCGTCGTCAAATCTAATAGGGAAACGATTACCCGTCGTCAAATCTAGTACTGAAACGACAGTCTAACAAAGGGTATGAAACGAATCAGTCAACATATGACTTAGTGATACTTTGTAATCGCAAACAAGGTCATTATAGCGGCCGTAGAATTTGCGAAATGATGACGTTAACTTTTCTGTTAGTAGTTGGCCTCGCTATTTTCCACCATCCAATGAATTAATAAATCAGTTACGCTCAGCAGATCGTGTATGAGGCATACATTTGTATTATTTCGTTCTTTGAATGTGGTTGCTTGGAAAATACTAGACTACATTTCTATTTATCTCATGATAAATGATTTCAAATACAGTANTTTTGAATGTGGTTGCTTGGAAAATATCTCATGATAAATGATTTCAAATACAGTAACACAAATACAGAGAACATCCAGGGCCAGCGAAAACCAAACCTGACATTGCATAGAAATATGCTTTTGTTGTTTATCCCTCATAAGGGAGAACCGCTTCTTTACATTAAGAGTGAATTTGTTATAAATGTATTCGTTACATGCTTATAAGACTGTTTATTGATTGTGGTGTTGCTTGATTTTGCATTTTTGACAAGAACTTGACAGTAGTAGTACTGCATTATATCTTTTTGCAGATGATAAACAGATCCTATATACATATTATCTGTTTTTCAGGTGCCCCTGACAATCGAGGAACCAAATTCGTGATCGGTTTTATGGAGAATTACGCTACAAACTTCAATTTAGAAATCTTTGTGACGACATATAAATCTCTTCCGGTGGATGTGTCCGTCAGGTCGCCGAGATGGAGTAGCCCTTCCATTAGTCAGACCTTTAGCGTGACTGTAGGCACGGTCAAACAGGTGCTGATCAACAACGCGCTGAGAATGACGGGATCGGCAAAGAGTACCAAAGGTATCCTTATCACCGGAAGTGACGAAATAATGGTGTATGGCATGAACAAGGAGACCAACTCGAATGACGGATTTCTGGGACTTCCTACCGATGTTTTGGGTACAACTTACTACATTGTCACGTACTGGCCCTCCGACAGAAACACGGAAATATTAGTGGTGGGTGTCGAAGATAATACACAAGTCACTGTGCAGTTTGGTCCCAACTCAGGTCTAAATGTAACGTACTCTAATCGAAATTACTATCAGAACGACAAGCTGTCCACTACTCTACATTCCTACTACACATGGCAAATCCAAGCTCCGGGAGACCTAACGGGCTCCAAGGTCACGGCCAATAAAATCATCTCCGTATTTAGCGGAAACATACTCACAAAAATTGCTACCGGAACACGTGATCATATAGTTGAACATCACGTGCCAGTGGACAAATGGGGAAAACAGTTTGCTACTGTACCGATTCCTGGTCGAACTGTTGGTGACTACTTCCGATTTGTAGCCAGCGAATACGATACAAGAGTCACCGTCAACGGCCTAAATAATGGCCAGTCCTTTACTGAAACTTTCACATTGTCCACTGCGGGTGCTTGGGTACAAAAAGGATACAGTTCAAAATTTTATTCTTTAATCACTGCAACAAAACCGATATATGTGATGCAGTTTTCCAAAAGTCAAGCTTGCTCTTCCTGCAACTTGGCGGATCCAGCGATGATAATTATCCCGCCAACTGAACAGTATGCTTCAGATTATGTTTTTACGACACCGAAAAAGTCAACAGGGTCGTTTACCAATTACTTCATGTTCGTAGTGAAGGCGACAGAAAAATCAGGGATTCGAGTGAATGGTAATTCTGTGTCCCCAACGTACAACAACTTTCCAGGGGGTGAATACGTCGGGGGGTATATATCTTTGCCGGAGGGGACTCATGAAATTCGTCATACGTCACCACATATCGTGTTTATGGGAGCGTTGTATGGGCGTGCACAGTACGAATCATATGGGTTTCCTTCCGGAATGAGGATGGCGGCAGTGAATTCGGTAAGTAGATCAATTTTAGATGACACTGACGATTTCATGCATAATGGATTCTCATCATATATTATGATATCACACTGCAATTAATAAGTCACTCAGCTATACGATTTTCATTCAACATATTGTGCGGGTTGATTTTGTTTTAAAAGAGGTAACTTGCTGATGCATTTTCCATCTTCTATGAAAGTAGCCATTATTTTTTTTAGCCATGCACTGTGTCCACTATGGTTGTTGGCGATGGAATAGACAATGACTGTGATGGGAAAATAGACGAAGAGCTCTGTACTGTGGCGAATAATTATAACGGTAATCTGCTGCAAATAACGGAGGAATCTAGTTATATTAGACATTTATTTAACTAATTCACTTTCGTCATCATTCAAGTCAATAGATATGTATCTTTATCTGAATTATTTTAAAATCTTGATTACTATCCTAAATTGCTTTATGAATAGTTTTAAAACTCCACAAGTTCGCATAAGTTTTCAAGTGCTAAATACAGTGAGATGAAAACAAAAAAAAGTTAAGATAACGAAACGTGATTAAATCTCATAAATCGTAATATATGGAATCGAAATTAAGAGATGGACAAACACGGATCCCTGGATACACAACAGAGTAAGCACCCCCTGTCAACCGGTCAAACCAGTCGTGATCTATTTAGTTCGCTGAGCGCTAACACTTCAACATTTTTTATTTTTAACAACGGACTTGTTGAAAGTGTTTGACATTTGATACACTCGTAATGGTTTCTAATGATCGTGGGGTATTAATGATTGGTCCGTTTGGGTGTTCTAGGTGTGTGTTGTATTTGACGTATTCTTAATAATTCACGCATGACGATAGTGATGGCGTGACAGAAGAGGATTGTGCTAAGCCTTATCCAAGTACGCTAATGACGAATTATCAACACCTAGTGCATTGTAATGTAATTTCTAAACGGAACTTTAATGTTTTTCTGGTTCACTGTTTTCTGTAGTTGATGGTGTATGGACAACATGGGAGAGATGGGACCTTGCGCGTGCACGGGAAACGGAAAAGGATCTCGTACACGTAGGCGCATGTGCGATAACCCTCCAGCACAATATGATGGGAAAGTTTGTCCTGGAGCGGATCTAGAAACTGACACAATTGTTCGCCAGCTAATGGATGCGTTTGTGAGTAACATTGATGTCTTTCATATTTGATTGAACATTTTGATTATGGCCTTTCAATTAAAATGACGTATTGACTTTGTAGCATGCAAACTATCCTATTCAATCGATATAGGCTTTGCAGTACATGTTAGAAATAGTCGATATAGGTAGTACATGAATGTGTGTTACAAGAGTAAGCTGTTGCATGCATGGAAACATTCAATTTCTCAATACCCGTGGGGATCCGGGTTAGAATTCATAGGTCCTCAGCATCCACTTGCGTGTCGTA
>CAJDSM010000688.1:0-23319 GCA_903981925.1 Ostrea lurida | reverse complement strand
AAAAAAAGGTTTTATTAAGAACCCCTGATTGTTTGTTTCTGAATCTGGAGAAGCATCTTGAGATAGCAATTTTTCTTAATTATCTAGACTAATAAGAATTCATTAGAAGTGCAGTTAGGTTCTACGTTATTCAACGTACATCAGTAATGACTACAATTTTCTTTACAGGTGGTCGTTTGGCATTGTTTTATGGGAAATCGTCACATTAGGTAAAGATTTTAAAATCAGTTGATTTTTTTAAATTGAATTTTATCAACGAAATTTACGCTTAAATTTTCTCTTGTAGGTGCTCCACCCTACCCAGGTATCCCACCAGAGAGACTGTACAACCTGCTGATAGCAGGATACAGAATGGATCGGCCAGAAGGGTGTTCAGATGAATTGTAATTTTTTTTTATTCTTCCAGTGTCGTTGAATTCAAAAAGCTTCTTCATTTTTTTTTTCAAATCAGACTTGTATCAACTATTAGCGTACCTATAGTGGTTAAATTTTAATAACATCTACAATGTAATTCATTAGTGTGGGTCTCTTGCTTTCGTGCACTTCTTTCGACGAATACATTTAGATTTTCCCAAACGGAGTTCTTCAGCCGCTGGATTATAATTCTATAAAATGTCGCTGGATTAGAGTTCGTTCTCCGCAGTTTTTGTAAAGGTGCATTCATGGGCGGGTTTGGGACACATTTCAGAGGTTAAAAAATTGAGTGGTCAACTATACAACCCTATTGAGATTTTCAGAAAATTATAACTTCCAAAACCCTAAGTGGTAAGATATTCAAAATTGTTATGAGACTTCATCAAAAAACCTCGATGCAATCTCCATTCCCTGTGTGCGAAATGGTCAAATTTTTCGACAAAGCTAAGATTCCACCTCACAAACCGTATGAATTTGATTGTCAAAGCAAGGCAAATTTGAGAACAGGGACCCAGGAGATCACCTCTATCATTCAGGAATGGTCCAAATTCTAAGACAGGGCGCTCTCTACATCCCACAAACTGAATCGTATATGAACTAAGACGTAAGAAATCTGTAACATGTGTCATCTTTCGGGATCGTCCAATCTCCTATTTGTCTGGGACTACATCCCTTAACGATTATGAACTTCTCCTTGAGCCCAAAATGCAACTTATGGACCCTTGAATTCTATTTCGGTCATGGTATTTGTTGGGAAATGTAGGTAGCCCCAAGGTCTAAGACATAACTTAGATTTGTTCTTTGAGCAAGGTCAGCCGGGTGGTCATGGCCGAGGTGGTCTTTCAAACCTTTCATTTCAGGAGTAGACAAATATCTTTAGAACGGCAGATGCATATGTAGCCCCGCCCTAAACTATACATAAACTTTTTTTAGACAGGATAACATTGCGGCATGTAGGTAAATACCAAGAGGATTAGGGGGATCAATTATCTTATTTCTCGTGATCCTGTTATTTGCAAACAATTCGTTGGGTCCTTTGCAATTAATTTGATGTTACCATATAGATACTGCGTCTTGCACTTTTGGTACTATGCTGTTGCTGCTTTACTCTTTCGTTCTGAAGTGATTTTAGATGTGGACTAATAATGGTGAAACGTATCTATCTTCAGCATTGTGTGACGCTTTGCCAATTGTCTCTAGAGGTTTGACCATTTGTTTCTAGAGATTTGGCGAATAATCTGAAAAAGGTTTGATCGATTTTTTCTAAACGTTTGGTCAGTTGTCTATGACGGTTAAACAATTTGTCTCTAGAGTTTGGACAATTTTCTGTGGAGGTTTAACTAGTAGTCTCTACAGCTTTGACCCATTGTCTAATAGTATGGAGGTTTGACAAGTTTGACCAATTGTATCTGAAATTGACAATTTGTCTCTAAACCTGTCTTTGAAGGTTTGACAAATTGTCTGTACAGGTTTGGCTTATTGTGTCTTGAGATGTGTGTATTTTTGAAACGTTCCTACTACTTCACATTTTATAGCTTTCATTATCATCTCCGTGGTTGGCTAAATGGATAAAGAGTGCACTTGAACTTAATGTTTATTTGTTGTATTTTTCGTAGCATTATCTAAATACTTTGTACTTCTCTTTTTTAACTCCAGCTATTGCGTCAAAGATTTTTATTGGCGCATATAAAATCATTCCTTGAGAATTCAGAATCTTGCCACTTTTTAAGAGAGAACAATGTTATCAATTATCATATCCCAAAGTTGATGAAAATATGGTGGAGAGTTCATGAAAATGGAGGATTACAGAGGTTTTAAAGAAACCTTTTCTTTCATTTGTCTCCTAATTTTCTTGACATAATTCTAGCTATTGTGCGTCAAAATTTTATAATTTGTTTTTTTTTTATAGGTATGCAGTGATGCAAAAATGTTGGAAAGCAGATCCAACTGATCGGCCAGTCTTTTCAAATTTAACTGCCATATTTGACGGAATGCTTCAGCAAAGAACAGTAAGAATTGTTTTTTTATGGGACACAAGATTATATTTGAAGAATTTGGTGAATGCAAAATATAAAAAAAACAACAACAAAAAAAAACCCCAAAAAAACACCCCCAAAACAACCCAACAAACAAACAAACATTGATATTACTTGTACATGAAGTACATGTACTTGAATCTAGTGCTTCCATTTGTAGGAGTACTTGGAGCTTACTGGAGGTTTCGAAAACGTTGATACAGATCTTTTTGACAGATGCCCGGATGCAAATGGTAACTACATGTACATGCAGTAGTTGTTCGTTACATGTCCTAGTCTTTCTTAGTGCAGATTTGAAAATATTTTTTAAAATAAAAAATCAAACATTACAGAACACAGACGAGAAGAAATCATTTCAACGGAAAGAAAAGAACCTAGACTGTCTGTAAAAGACGATAGTGGATGCGGGGATCCGTATTTGACCCCGGCATCACGGAGTGACGTGACACTGGAAAGATGCAATGTGCAGCAATGTGAATCTAGTCATGAGAGTAGTGTTCAGAATGAGGGAGAAAATGTAGCTTTACTGTTAGAATGCCGAACAGCTGTGTTCTCAAATTCAATAGAAAGCGAGGACGAGGATGACGATGTTACCCTGAAACAACCGTTCGAAGTTGTGGCGTAGTGTGCAAAAGATCTCTGTTTTGACACCGGAGTTCGGTAATTCGTATTAATGCAGGTATACAAATCTTGTGTCCAATTACTGATGGTGAGGTGAGCTATTATGGTACATGGAGCTGGTGTATAAATAATATCATGCCAACTTTTGATTTTTGATTTTTCGTGATCATTCTTTCGATACTCATTACATAACAGCAGCATGTTGCTATGTGCGATGAAATAATAATACAGTGGTAATGTTTGGAAAGGAGGTATGATTCTTCCCCCTTCTTTCCCCATCGCTTTGCTAGACTACAATAGTACAGTATATGTTTAGAGAGAATACCCCGTCACTGCCTTTGGCATATTTTTGAAGATTCCTAATTAGAGGATTTAGATATATTTTCGATGACTTACTGTTTACGTTTCATTTTATTTATTTATTGGCTAATACATGTAGTATAAATAACATTGAAAGGGTATTGAATTAATTCTCAATATGAATTACAAACAGCACATAGGGATGGAATTGATAGTTTTCAAAATATACCGACAAAACTTATAACCATCTAAATTTGATAATTTGTTAAGATTAAATATATTTCCTTTCTTTAACAATTTAATTACACACTTGTTAATTAAATATCGTCCTTTTCCATGGATTAGATCCGATGGTTAAAATGAGTATTGACCAGGAGCATCTCCATTACTGGATTTTCAGTCCAAACATCCTCGGCGGAGGCTTCTTACTTGTCAGAGTAGTGCTTGATAATTAGACAGTTTTCGACTAATAACACATATTATTTGTCATCTTATAACCAATGCTAGGAACACGTTATCGTTCTCTATCTTTTTCTAGAGTGGACACTAGATTTGATTTGCTGTGATATAGCGGGAAATATGTATTACATATAAATTTCTGTCAATGGCTCCAAATTTTATCGCATTAATGTTTGCAAAAGGTAGGAAATATCTGGTGTTATAGAAAGCATTCTACCATGGTTTGAAGATAACAGGGGTATAATTAATGGGTGGATGACTTATTCGTTAGACTTTGTATCTGGCTAAGAAAGATGTCAATTCGATTACAATAAACGATCATACAATTGCTTTGAGCTAAGTCGCTTATTGATTTTTGTTGTTTTTTGTAATACATACGACAAGAGTAATTTTTATTACAGTTCAAACGCATTTTCTGAATTTGATTATAAACATCTGAACGGAAGATTTTTTGCCCAAATACATTAACTGGTTACTTTTGGTAGTCCTGAGTTGAAACGTGGATATAGACAGGCGGTTTCTGACAATTTATGAAATATGAATTTTTTTTTTAACGCTCTTGATAAGCTGGGCTTATTGAAAAACGGGAAATATTCATCGGATTAACTTTCAATTGACCCTAAAAAACTGATACGTGTGAAAAATCTAGAGTTGATTCCGCATATGTTCTAGTTTATACTTATTTCATATGATCTAAATAAAATAAGGCAGAATGTTAGCTGTTTATTAATGCACATGTGTATACTGCCTTCAATATCATGATCATTTGGAATAATACTTGTTATCACTTTAGTCATCAGTGATGTTTGATATTTTGTATGTTGTTACAATGATTTAACATGCTCCGCGCTTGATAGTATTTGAATGATTGTTATTGACTCTGCGGATATTCGTAACTAAGCAATCGAGTGTAACATATAGGTATGAAAAGCATTATAGTTAACACTATTATATAAAACATGAAAAATCATTTTTAGCTTAAATACGTCTTTATTGTTGTTTTTTTAATCAGTGATGAAAGAATAGTTTTACAAAACGACATTTTGCTCGATTTTACTACTGGCTTGACCCAACTGTTTTCCAAAAAACAACTTTCTAGATCAATTGTGGACAAGGTTGAAATCAGGATGATTTGGTTGGTTGGTTGTATAGTACTTAACGTCCCTCGCGAGAATTTTTCACTCATATGGAGACGTCACTATTGCCAGTGCCCTGAATAAATCTAACAGACCATAGTTTGTTAATGCATTAAATAATTACACTGATAAAAAAAATAATACCGAGTTAGTTAATGCTGAACTGAAATTGTTTAATTTAATTCTTGTTATATTAAAGTGGGGTTTTTAGCTCACCTGAGCTGAAAGTTTAAGTGAGTTATTCTATCTGATTACCCGTCGCCCGTCTGTCTGTAAACGTTTCAGATTTCTGACTTCTCCAGAACCGCTTGAATTTCAATCAAACTCGGTACAATTCATGTTTGGGTGAAGGGGATTCAAGTTTGTACACATGAAGGACCATGCCCCTGTCTAAGGGGGAAATAATCACAAAAATAGGGTGGGTCCATTTAAAAATCTTCTCAAGAACCACTGGACCATGTGAGTGAAGATTCTTGACATAGAATATATTCAAGTTTGTTCAAACCATGACTTCCGGGGATGAAATGGGGCCACGATAGGAGGTCAATGTTGATATGTAGGAAAATCTTTAGAACCACGAAGCCAATTTCAATCAAACTTATTACACACTATCTGTGGGTGAAGGGGATTCAAGTTTGGCTTTCATTTTTTTGCTTATACGTTATTTACAACTACAGCTGTCAATGTGATACATTAACGTGTGACCTTGAATTGGACGTTTGATTTCTATATTTAGTATATAGATTTCTTATGGCAAGATGAAAAGGCGAAGATAACGAACAGTGGTCAATCTCGTAATTCCCAAACAGAACACAGAACAAGAGCTGGGCAAACACGGTCCCCTGGATACACCAGAGGTGATATCAGGTGCCTAGGAGGAGTAAGCAATCTCTGTCGACCAGTCGCATCTTTCATTTCATAACATGATATATGACTTTGTGACCTTTGTTTTAACTAGAACAGCAAGGCCGTGTTAGGCATACTTGTGTTTAGGCATACTGATATCCATGTTATGTGAATTCATTTTCAGTTATGTTGTGATCCTTCGGGGCTAAGTTGAAACCACAATGTTGGATCAAATATTTTCATGGGAGTGAAGATTGATAGAAAGGTAGAGATAACGAACAGTGACCAATCTCATAAATCATCCCCTGCATGTCAACATGTTGACTGGTCACTACCCCCGTGAGCCTTATATCTTGATCATGTAAACGGAACTATCCGTAGTCAAAATCAGTGTGTGAAGAACGGCTTAACAATTGCCATGAAATACGTCAGATATCATTTAACCCAATGACAGGATGTACTGGCAAACTAGATACATGTAGTTATCACGACCACAGAATTTCCAAAATGCTGATTTTAAACGAGACTGTTAAAACCCCTGTAAAATCAACTTGTTTATCATTAGTCTGTCTTGATTTAAAAATTGACCATACGCAGAGCAAGTTCTTGCGAATCAAATCAGTTGAGAGACATAAAATCCATATGCAGACGATAATGGAATTTTGCTGCATTAATATGGGAAGTTGACAATGGAGAAGCTGAAATTATCCCGTTTGTTAAAAAAGCTGAGTTGTTTGTTTGCCGTTCATGCCTATGTTCAATAAAATATCCAAGTACGAAGCAGATGTGGAAGACTCTGTGGTGACTTTACCTCGAATTCACAGGAATATATCGAATCGACATATAAATGAAAATGATTATTGTTAATGGATAAAACTTTGTCAGTATACATGTATCTAAATGTCGTGTTTTCTTCTCATGCGGAAGGTTTTGATTGATTGATTGATTATTTGTTGTGATATTTTTGTGTTTCGTCCCGTCGAAGAATATTTCACTCATTATGAGACGTCAACCATTCCGGGAAGGGCTGCAAAATTTAGACCTTTGCTTAGCACTCATGGGCTCTTTTGCGTGCCGTGCGATCCGGGTTAGAATGGTCCTCAGCATCCCACTGCGTCTGGTCGTAAAGGCGACTGAAATGGGTGGGTCATTCGGCATGAGACCGGAAAAACCGAGGCCCGGTGTCACAGCAGGTGTGGCAACGATAAAGTTCCCTCGCCTGCTCAAAGGCCCTGAGTGCCGAGCATAAGGGCCTAAATATTTTGCAGCCTTCACCGGCATGGGTGACTCTCCATTGGCAGAGTGAAATATTTCTCGTTGTGGGCGTAAACACAATAAATATTTTTGTGCCACACATGCTGCACACGGGACTCCGTTTTTAAGGTCTATCCGAAAGACCGTGATTTCTCACTTTAATGCGAGCTCTTGGCGAAAATGGAGCAATCACTACCTATTTTTCACGTCTTTTGCGTTTGACGCGCAGCCGTAGCAGGCGGGGGCTCGAAACGCACAACCTCCCGAATCAACGAGGCGAGAGCTCTACCACTGAGCCACCGGGAGGTTTTGAATGAAGTATATTAAAACAAGTCAGGAGCACAATTCGTACACTGGAAATTTCAACAGACAGTTGGAAGGCCTGATCACCAAGGACTATTAACATATTGTCAATGAGGAACCCCAGCATATCTTTAATTTCAACTTCAGAGCACTTGTGCATACAATCAGAATGGCGTTAAAGCAGAGCTAATTATGTCGCCTTACCTGTTAAAACACGCTTCAAATTCTGTACCCCCTAGGGTCACCATTCTGTACCCCCAAATGTGGGGTTGTACAGCAATATCGAGCGTAGATGCAAGTCAGATTTTATTTTACAAAATGGCCCATCACAATTCGTTGTACATGCAAATTTAACCTTTGGATTTTGATGTAGAAATTTCGTTGATTCTTTCTGTTCATGGTACTTATTATTAACCTTTCAGCAGGTCGAATTTACTGGTGAATTGTGCATTTCCGCGTTTGCCAACAGTCACCAATTCCGGGGATCACTTTTCAGTACACAGTTGATAGATACCATCAAATACAAGGTAACCTCCAATCAATTTTACTTGGCTCAATAAAGTCAATGTCCAGCATGTACTGCACCCCTGTCCTCAAGTACTGTAATTCAGACGATAAGGATAATTGCTTGATAGGCAATGTGTCACTCACTGTAACATCATGACAAGCAGTGGTCTTTAAGGAACATCCGAAAAGATGGAAGAATAATCAATCATCAAATGTTAAACTTGTTCTTTCTGGTGATTGGTCCGATGTTAATCGATGTTACACTTGATCACACCCTTAATGTGTCCAATATTTGCCCTGCACTTAATTTTGTATTCTTTACATGAGTTATGAGATTGATCACTGTTCGTTATCTTCTCGTTTTCATGTCCGAGCTTGCCTTCAAGATTGGTAAGAATTTGCAAGTGGGACTTCTTAAATCGGACATTCTTTTCACTACTCCCTACACTAATGTCTTTTTTGGTAAGATCTCTAGAATGGTCTAACGTTGGCTAACGTGGAAATTGATTTTACATCTATCAAATATTTTTGCAAATCACTTAGCTTGTTTTCATTTGCATAAGGATCACAATATGGTTGTCAAAAAAACCCACGTTATCACCAGGTTTAAATTTGTTCCTAGCATCTTTGTAATACCATACTATCACTTTAGCTTGAAAACTCTTGAGATTTTCTGGCTTCAATTTGCAAGCATTGTAATGTCTGTCTTTGAAATTAGTAAAGATCACTAGTTTTATTAACCACTTCTTCAACAATTTCAATGGATCTTGAACCATATGACCAAGCACTAGTTCGATGGGACTGAATCCAAAGGATTCCCGAACTGCTTCTCGTGCAGCAAATAAAACAAAATAAACCTCTTCATCCCAATTTTTACCACATTTGTAGCAATAAGTCTTAACCATACTAAAGTTTTGATCAAAACGTTAAAGCATCCCCCGGACTCAGGACGATTAAAATTGGATTTATACTTTCTAACACCCATCTCGTACATGACCTTTTGAAACAACCCAGACATTATCCCACCTCTGGTGTGACCAGGGATCCGTGTTTGCCCAGCTCTTGTTTCGCATTTTGTTTGGGACTTGTGAGATTGATTGCTGTTATCTTCGCTTTTCTTCAGTGGCTGTGTGATATCGCGTGCTTTTATATTTGGTAAACAGACATCAAGATCAACAAGAAAAGTGTTACTGATGTCCATTATATGAGATAAATCAGCTGCGTCACTAGCTGAAACGTGGTTATACTCAGTTTCTCGTATGCTGACCATCTCCCCGGTAACAACACTGGGTCTTTGAATTGTAACATTTAAGTGCTTCTTTTATTTTTTTCCCTCTCAACTGTACTGTCATTCTCCTTATTTATCTACCATATTTATTATTTTTTGATTGATGAATGAATCTTTGAATTGACCGTCTATTTTTCAGCACTGATGTAATTATTTATACATGTACAATTTGTTTAATGATATAATATGTATGTCTTCTGCAATAAAGAATATAATAGAATTGGTCAGCAGAGGATGCTTACTCCTCCATGGCACCTGATCCTGCCTTCGTATTTGTCGGAGGTCCGTGTTGCCCTACACTCGATTTTGCATATATGTTTTTGGGACTATGATTACGATTAACACATTGTTTACTTCGCCATTTTATATTTGTACACTTTTCTAGTCTTTTATTCCATGTACCGGTACGTCTTTCGATACTTCATCTCTGAGGTCTACATATGCTATATATCAAACATGATTCTTTTTCTACATCTTTACGGAGCCCAGAAATGTTGTTTTATATACACATGTATAGTCTTCTTTAGAATAATAACGTAGGTTACACCTTATCAACTAAGCTGTTTTTACGTTTTTCTGAATGTCAAGGTTTTCCAAAGGAAATCGTTCTCTATATATACACTCCACCCACGTGTAAAACGGGTACCTGGCTATAGACAGTGAAAGATATTGTCAGAATGTTAGTGTTCTAGCGCTGTATAAACGGCAGCTTGCACTGAGAAGGTTCTGGATTGTTATGGTCTGCTGGGGGTAATAATGTATTATAAGGAACAGTGATCTTATAATGGTTACAAAATCAAGAGTATGATAAACATGAAGCTTTGGTAACACCAGAGTTGGAACCGGTACATGTACCAAGAAGAAGTAAGTATCCCCTGTTAACCGTGAACCCAGTATCTTGACCAGGTAAAAGGAGTGAAATAATCAACATCAGTATGTCAAAAATGGCCTGACATCTGGTATGAAATACGTCAGGAAATATTCGATCTAACGACATATACTTACAAATAAATCACTAACATAACCACAGAATAAGCTAAAAAATATTGCTTTAAATGACTGTTAAAACCCCTATAACATCAGTATATTTGCCAGTAATCGGCCTTCGATTAGAAATGGGTCATACCAAGAACATGCTCTCGCGTAGCGAATCGGTTTGGATGTAAAGGCAAAAATAACGAACAGTGATCAATCTTGCAAGTCCCGAATAGAATACAAAAACTAGAGTTGGGCAAACACGGACCTCTGGACACACCAGAGGTGGGATCAGGTGCCTAGGAGGAGTAAGCATCCCCTGTTGACCGGTCACACCCGCCGTACGCATAAACAACATTAATAGAGGTGGTAATAGAATATATTGATATATGAAAAAGGGAAATTGAGGATGCAGAAACTGAGGTAATCCCTCTTGTCATAAAGTTAGTAAGTTTGCAATCAATGTATATGTTCTGTTACACTTCCAATATGAAAAGATGTGGGCGAGTCTTTCTCATTTATTCCGAATTCACTGCGTTAAAAAGTAAAGATAACGAACAGTGGTCAATCCCATAGATCTTTAGGGAATACAAAATTGAGAGTAGGCCAAGACGCACATCTGGAATCATCAGGGTAGTGAATGGGTGCCATAGGAGATAAGCATCCTTTGTTGACCAGTCACATCCGCTCTGACCCTATATCTTGATCAGGTAATCGGATTAATCCGTAATCAAAATTAGTAGTTAAAGAACGGTCTGAGAATTGGTATGATTTGACAGCATTCGCCCTAAAGACGGGTTGTATTTGCAAATAATATGATAACCATAGGATTTGCAAAATGCTGACTTTAAACGACCATAAAATCTACGAAATTCTTGCTTTGCACGGGACTAAGCATTTAAATTCAAGTTAGATCGACTTATTTGTCAGTAGCCTGCCTTGGTCTAAAAAGCGATCATGCACAGAACAAGCTCTCGCATATCAAATAAGTTGAGAGGCATAAACTCAATATACAAGATTGCTACATGAAATATGGAAAGTTGACGATGAAGAACCTGGAATCATCCCGTTTGTCATAAAGTTTTGTTGCTAGTATGCCATTAACATCAATGTTTATTAAAATAACTGAAAATGAAGCAGGTGTGGAAGATTCTGTGGTGTTTTTCTCTTTGAGTTCACTGGGATATATCGAACTAATATATGGATGGAACTGAAATTATCGAAAAGGATAAAATTAATTGTCGATGAATCTAAATATTGATTTGAAGGCCACATCAAGGAATTTATTCTTCTCATGTAAAAATTGTAGAAATTTTGGAATGAAATCAGCAAGTTAAGAATACAAACACATGTCAGTTAATAAAGGAACACAGTTTGTGCCTATGGAAATTCCAACGAAAATGAATGTTGTCAATGAGAGACTCCAGTATATTTTCGATATCAACTCTAGAGTACTTGTGTGTAAAATCGGAATAGTCTTTTACAAAATATTTTAGATGATTAATCACAAGATATGAATATTTCCAAGTTCCATTTTTATGGAAGAAGCAGCTTTCCCTGTATAAAAAAGGTTTAGTATTGCACGTTTCGCAGGGAATAGTTGTGTAAAGTGTTAAAACGTTGGTATACGTTTCGATGCTGTTGATTTCGGAAAAGTTTTGTTATTCCAAATGAATAAAAAGTCTTGGAATTTTTGAAAATCAACATTCGCACCGCCTCTTGCATATATGGAACACAACAGGTTTGTAGTTTCTCCTTCGCAGCACTTAATATTTTCATGAGGAGTAAAGAAAGGACAGTTAGGGATTCCTGCAAAATACATGGATTTTACAAAGTTTTAGAATACAAAAAGGCGAAGTTAACATTGTGTCAAACGTAATCATAATCCAAAAACCATATACAAAATCGAGTGTAGGGCAACACGGACCTCCGACAAAAGCGAAGGCAGGATCGGGTGCCATGGAGGAGTAAGCATCCTCTGCCGACCGGTCACACCCGCCGTGAGCCCTTAGTCGAAATAAAGTAAACGGGATTACCCGTAGTCAAATCTAGTAGGAAAATGACAGTCTAACAAAGGGTATGAAACAAATCAGTCAACATATGACTTAGTGATAATTTGTAACCGCAAACAAGGTCATTATAGCGACCGTAGAATGTATATATACGGTAATCAAATTATTCATATCATTGACTGGGAAATAAAATGTGTTAAAACTGACATGTGAAATTCAAAAATTGGTTGGTTGATTTTTTATGGCTTTACGTCGTTTATTGGCAACATCTCATGGAATTAGAAAATAAATTGAATTACCAAATGTGGAACTAAAGCCAAGTTCTTTGAATTATAAACCTCAATGTGGCTCATCACAAATTTAAAAAGTTTCTCAAAACAGCATGATGAAATATAAATTTACATGTCAGAGAGGTAGATAATATGCAAAAGTTGGAACCGGTATGTACACATTCTTCATGTAACCAATCTAATTCTTTCTTCACTTCTGATTAACTGAACACAGAGGGATATATTGTTTGATATGAGATTTTGCTACTTAGTATTCCTTTGATACTTACAAAGTGTCAAGGTCTTCTCCTTATTCAGTCTATCTTTTGATATAATCTTTGGCACAATTCATAAAAGAGATAAAGTTCTGTCACCAATTGAAAGATCCGGGCTCCCTGAATTTGAAACTTTTTTAAAATGAGAGATTTGAGGTCGTCATTTTCAACTACATTTACATCACAAGTAATGACATGCCCGGCTGAGCTATATCTGAAAGAAGTAGAACAAGAGTTTGTTGAAGATTTTGAAATGCAAAATCTTTTTTATTTGCTACGTGCTTTTATTTTGAAATTAAATATATCGAAATTGTATAAGTCTACTACTGATAAATCATTGATGAATATAAGTAGAAGAAACCTGTAGAAGGGGGTACGCAACGATTGAAAAAAGATACAAATGGCATGATCTGAAAAAAAAATGAATTTATTGTCTATAAAATAAATATCTATATATATATTGTGTGGGGTAGGGAAGACTCATCTTTCCTTGTGGGACTGTTGACCCTTACAAGGCCAAGTTGGGATTTTTACCATAACTTTACATTTGATTTGTTTGTACTTAGAAATTTTCTAGTCATACTATTTTTTCTAATTTTGTATTCTGTATTTTGTATACAGTATTGTAATTACATGTATTTGGTTATATCATGTTTGTATGTAATTATCATGTATTTGTTATACATGTTTTTATTGTAATTTACATGTATTTTGTAATACATGTTTGTATTATTTACATGTATTTTGTATACATGTTTTATTGGAATTAACATGTATTTTTTATACATGTTGTATTCTTTTTATAAAAATTTTATCTCAGTGAGTAAATTTTTTCGCAATTTCAGTCGGTGTTTGTGTTGTAAAATGAGGAGGAAGGCATAAATTAAGTTATGCACATAACTTGTTTTTATGTCGACGATTGAATTTTGGTTAAATGATCTTTAATATTACCCTTTGTTACCAGATTTAAACCGTAGGTAACCTCCCCGTTTAGTGAGGTTCCCGGCGCTGATTGGATGAGCCTTGGTTCCCGGCACAGTTAGCGTTAGTCGTTATGTAATCTTTTTCACATTAGGCGTTAATCTGTGTGTACTCAACAGTGAATGTTTACCTCTAAGCTTTCTTCATTTTCCCTCCCACCTACCCCTTCAACTCCCTTATAATTGTACGTGTTCTTGAGAATCTCGGAGTTGTATTGTCACTTTCTAGTGCACGCTCCTCTCGAGCAAGTATATTTCTAATGCATATGTATATTATAATAGCAATTACATTTTTGTTCGTATAAATGAGGGTCCGCCTTTATTTTGTTACCTCGCAATTCATCCGGCGGACACACAGGTTTCCATAGTTTTTCACAAATTCAATCTATGGTTTTCCTGGCGGCGAGGGAACACATCATGTATTTACATGCCAAGTTGGTGGATGGGACTGTTGACCCTACAAGGCCAAGTTTGGATTTTTACCATAACTTTCATTTGTATTTCTTGTACTTAGAAATTTCTAGTCATACTACTTTTTAATTTTGTACTTTACATTATTTTGTATACATGTATGTATTGTAATTTACATGTATTTGTTATAATGTTGTATTGTAATTTACATGTATTTGTTATACCAAGTGTGTGGATTTACCATAACTTTAAATTGTATTTGTTGTACTTAGAAATTTTCTAGTCATACTACTTTTTCTAATTTTGTACTTTACATGTATTTTGTATACATGTATGTTCTATTTTACATGTATTTTGTATGCATTTGTATTGTAATTTACATGTATTTTGTTATACACTGTTTTTATTGTAATTTACATGTATTTTGTTATACATGTTTGTATTATTTACATGTATTTTAAATACATGTTTTTATTGGATTACATGTATTTTGTTATACATGTTTGTATTCTTTTTATAAAATTTCATCTCAGTATTGAGTAAAATTTTTCGCAATTTCAGTCGTGTTTGTGTTTAAATGAAGGAGGAAAGCTTGTAAAATGAAGGAGGAAGGCATAAATATTGTATATTCTAAGTTAAGGAGAATTTTCGTCTTAAGAAAAATATTGTTTACTTAAAGGAATTACCCTTTAAAGAAATGTGAAATTTGTTTTAGGAAAATTTTAAAAGATTTAAAAAAAGAAAAAAGAGAGCAAATATTTACTTTCAAAGAGAAATCTACACAGAACGCGCGCTGAAAGTAGCACTTATCAAAAATTTCAATATTCGTTCACTTTTGAAAGCGATTTCCAAATGTCTACAATTCTTGGAAATATGTTTGAAATTAAAATTAATATACCACCCTCTGAAGTAGAAAACGACTTGGACGATAGTGGCAATTTTGGGACATCTTCATATCATTTATTAAGAATAAAAAAAACAGCAGCTACACTAATTAAGAGAACAGCTGTCGACGACATCTGGCTAACATATGTATACCATCTAGTTGAATTCGAAATATTCCTGGAGTTAGTGAAATGCCAAATGCCGCTCCAATTACTGTGAAAGACAATAAAAGTGATTAGAGCAATGAGGTTTGAGTTTTGAGTTGCGATTACTCCGCCCGATGTCCGTCTGCATGGGGTCACAGTGTTAAGCATACATAGGGAATGTGAATGAAACGAAATGTAGATTTCAAGGGTAATCTATCAATAAATTGTATATCAATAAAGAATGATTTCGTGAACATCTCCAACGTCTCTGCCTTGCTGGGGATATATTCAACTGAAACATTACATTTTATATTGTGTCTACTTTCACATTCACGATGTAAAAGATAAAAAATAAATGATAGGTGTATTTCATTGAAGTTTTAAGTTGTATTTGGGTTGCGTATTCTCTTAAAGTGGGTCTTTTAATGTACATGCACCCACCCAATGGCATCTTCGTTGGAGTCCTGGCGAAATCATATATTATGCATATGATGTACTTTTGTTCTACGAGCTCGAGAGTAAATCGCCGTTACAGTCCATGATTCCTACAAAATACCTCAATGCTTAAATTTAAATCTACTCGACCAAATCAACGATGTGGTGATAAATTTTAATGGAATTTTCATTTTCTCTAGTGCTCACGAACAATGTAACACGGTATTAGCATGTAGTTTCATTTTAAAACAAAACCTTGAGAATGACTCGTAAGAGAAGTACAATTCATGAAGTTAATTACAAGCAAGAAATTACTTATCCCCTTTTTAACCAAAATGTTATTAGACCGGTCACAGGTTGGAGGAAACAGTCGCAGACAATAAGAACCATAATTAAGAATCATGATTACTACGAGAGCAAATGACCGCCATGCCCAGCAGGTGAATGGGGGAAGAGCAGCATGCTTTTTTATTCTCATTTTATTCTACAACACGTGGCCTTAATGAGAACTGAAGAGAGAAAACAATATTAGACTCCTAATCACTATTGAGAAATTCTGCCATCTTACACATTCCATCATTTGCATCGAACTTTTCCTCTCCAGAACCAAATATTTGTTTGTAGGTAATTCACTGATAAGGTAGGCAGTACGTTTGCATGTACATGGTATCTCTCAACTTCAGCGTGTTCTAATCAAAGTTTCTAATTAAGAGTGGTTTCATCTTAGTGGCGTCGGTGTCAGTATGTATTTCATATTTTGTAACAATCAACATTATTCTTACAAAAAAATGTCTTAATTAAAGCAGTTTTTTTTGGTATAGGGTAAGACATTTGAGTGATTAGTGGAAAGGAACGCAGAATTTAGGGCATTGGGACATTTACATGCATTTACTCACTAGAGTGTTCTACACATACTTAAAAAGGATGATTAAATACGAGTGCTTTTCCCCCCCAGTTCAATTTAAAACAATACAATAGGAGGAAATATACCTGGGGAGTCGTTTTTCAAGTTTAAATAGTAACAAGCTTTAGAAATACATTTTTGAATGAAATTGTTTGGCTAAAATAGAAAGTACATGCAACACAATCTGTAATGAATGGGCAATGTCGATAATTACAGACTTGTTATTGCGCTATGTTTCTCTAACTAGATAATTTAATGAAATCGTTGTAGTATTACCTGTACGATTTCTAAAGGTAATAAAACAACGTGTTACTGTAGCTGACGACGCTATGATGTATGTTAGGGTCAGGGGATCTGACAACCAAGACAACACCCGCGGGACATTCTCTGATGCAGATTTTCGTGAAATGACCGTTAACTTCAATACAAGTATCACAGATAGGTGTAAAATATTTACGAACACAAGTAGGAATATAAGTGAAAGAAATCATGAATATTCAAATTATGCTGTCTTCGCGTTACGCCGCAGTTGACAAATTTTCTCAGCTTGTCTACTGGATGTTAATGACAAACACAGTTTTGGTAAGTGTGTTCTGTTAATAATACAATACAGAAAAAAATAGTAAAATATTTCCTTGTATTGTAACATCCAGTTTTGCATGAAACCTGGAATTGATTAAATCATCGTACACTGTCTTATCACTAATATGGCGAAAATTTGACATAAATGTTCTCGGGAAAATGACCTCCATTTCAAAAAGAAATCTTAAAGCAAGTTAATGCTGACATCTTAATTAGACTGATATTTCTTTCATGGTGTGTCGTTTTTTACTCTGGGCGTGGGTCCCAGCCACGGTGCTGCGTATTTTTTCTGTGCAAATATTTCTGACAACACAGCAGTTATTGGCATTTTCTAGATTTCCTACTTTGAAGTCTGACGTAGCGTAAGGAGAGAGATGCTAGAGGTTGTCATATATTATCATAGAATTATAAGGAAACTAATGATATCGTCCTGAAACTAATGAAAAGCAGTAAAAACTGAATCATAATTTTTCATCGCAAAAATTATCCAGGTCAGTCTTGTATAGAATATTTAGCCTATTTCAAGATTGTGTTGTTGCCGAAAATCAACCAATTCTAGATGCCGTGCTTTAAAATTTAGTACATGTACTAGTAACTGTAGTTAGCTTTTTGTTCGAGGACCATATTGACCGTGATATTGTCACGTGGTTTGAGATTGATGATTACGTTTCTATTAAGACATTGGTAATGATGTCAAAATCGACGGAATTCAAATCAATACCATCAAAGATTAAAGAAAATTAAACCTCCAAATAGTTATTCTGGTTCGATCTAGAGGGGTATACTTATAATGCAATCATTAAAATGCTACATATAGGAGCACTTAATCAACACGACAAGAGACAGATAATTTGTTTAATCCCGTCTGTTGTGTAACTCCAAAATATCATTCAATCTTATTCCCGATTCCTGCAAATAGAAACATTAGCACATTGAGTGCTATGTAGATATAGGAACAATCTCTTTAATCGAGGGATTCCATAGGTCATTCACAGAATGAATCCCTGATATTTCAATAACTTCGAACAATTGATATTCCAGTTGTAATTAACTAATTGCCTGGTCGACATACAAAAAAGTTAAATATCCTCAACAGATGCTTAGCCGACTCGTTGGATCCACTCTTGGAGAGTAGCCCAATACGATATGCAAAGTTCATGACGTAATAACTGTCTGTATCTAAATAGCTGCAACATGACAAACAGGTTTTATACAACATCATACTCGTGTTCATGACAGCGAAACAAAAGGTCCAACAGATGGTGATAGAATATAGAATCACATACCAAGCCTACCGGTGAAAGGCATTTCCAGAATCGAAAAGCACAATTTAAAAAATCTTATCAACAGATCAAAATATATCTCCAGCCCTTGACAACTCGCATAAACAATGTCTGATGTCAGATGTCAAAGAAAAATGTTCCAAAAATGATTTAGCAGATAAAAACACCACAGAAAAGAAAATAAAACTACTGAGAAGTGATTGCCTTTTGGAGATGTGTTTGTTTTTCTCCTGATGGAAACGCACCCGGGAGAAGAATCATCATCTTTGTATTTTATATTGTTTATTTTTGGAAAATGAAAATTAGTTTCCTCTGGAAGTGCATTGGCATAGATTTCCTTTGACAACTCTGATACAGAAATCGACGTTGCAATTAATGCAATACGGCTCAGTACTGACGGAGGTTACAATTTTGAAGAAAATTACTTCAATGGCATTCCAAAGTAATCATTATTTTCCTATTTCTATAAGAGTGCATATAATGGTATGATTGTCACACCTTTCAGGAAACCGAATTTCATCACTATCGTTTGCCATCAAGAAACGTACTCGATTTAGAGTAAATATGTGACGTCTTTTGAAGTAGATGATGCGTAATGGAATTGTGTATTTAAATGAAATATTTTATTTTCTATTTTGTACAAAAGAACATATAAACATACATCTATCGACTAGGAGGACGAAATCGACAACGTACGTGGCGGCGCGTCGTCGTCAAACTCTGTTACTACAGAAGTCTACTTATAGCTTTATGTAGAGATAGGAAGGGAGTATTCAGTAACGAACATTGATTGCAAGTGTTGCGCGCTTCTGTAAATCAACATTTCTTGTACTATCTATAACATGGATTGTTTGGAGCTCTGTGTTCTCATATCTGCAATGTGGTTGCTAGGTTTTGCAGCACCTGAGAAATAAGGTATCATATTTTAAACTTTATAGAATGAAGTTGAATCCGTAAGTATTTGTTTTTTTAAAAATGCATGGGGATAATATCAAAATATATCATGTATTTTTTTTCTATTGAAAGTAAAATTGAAAAATGTTTCTGTATNAAAAAATGCATGGGGATATTTTCAAAATATATCATATATTTTTTTTTCTTTTGAAAGTAAAATTGAAAAATGTTTCTGTATATGTCAGAAATAGTTTTTTTCTTAATGATTTATTAATTATGATTACCAAACCATTCCTCAAAGACAGTTATCTTCGATGGCAACGGAAAAAAATCAAACATTGGACTAATGACACGTCGTTTGACTAATTTATATCCATTTGACTTGGAAACAATCAATTCCATCATCTGGGTTTTTTGATAACTTTGATTGACTCAAATGCAAAATTTANCTATATTCATTTGACTTGGAAACAATCAATTCCATCTTCTGGTTTTTTTTTATAACTTTGATTGACTCAAATGCAAAATTTAAAAGGCACTGGTCTTGGAGGAGAATAGAAATAATTAATAGTGATCTTAAAAGCAGACATTTGATAGTTTTAACAATAGTAATTTAGATCGTTTTTCAAAACAAGTCGTGGCAATTTCTTCCCTAATTTATGTGTTTTGCTATTTTATTGCAGATTACAGCATACATCGCAGAGGAAACAGTCGCCAGTGATGGTTACCTATGGCAGTTTCTTACAGGTCCTTGGCAATTGATCATGGAATTACCTGTATGAAGACAATTGGCAAGTTGTGAGTATGAGCAAAGATTCCATCGGATATATGCTATCACGTGGCGGAGTGGCATCTGTCAACATGTCCAAAGATTCCACAACAATGGCGGTTTTGGAAGTAGCCAAAGATTTAAACAGAAGCAACTTGACAAACTCAAAGTTCTTTTTCAAGAACCATTACCTCAGTCCTGTCAACCCTTACCATCCATTCGCATGGCCTTTGGATGTATCGGTGGTGTTCATAGTTCTGTATTCTCTCACCACGTTGTTGGCTATTATCGGAAACGTAACAACTATCATTGTGTTTACCAAAGGTAAGCGGTCAAAGACAGATATCAGACCATTCTTATTGAATCTGGCATTTTCGGATTTAATCATGGCTATATTTTGCATCCCATTTACTTTCACTCACGAACTTTTGGGAACCTGGGTGTTTTCAATCCCAATGTGCCCTATCGTCGTGTTTCTACAAACTGTATCTGTCTCGGCTAGTGTCTCAACCAATATGGTAGTTGGCATCGACCGTTTCCATGCAATAGTCTCCCCTTTGAAATCCCACAATGCAACACCTCGATACAAAATTATTATATTGTGCATATGGATATTTGCTGTGTCTTTAAGTGCTGTCCAGTTAAAAGTTTGTGAAACTACGAACAGAAACGGAAGCATAGTGTGTGATGAAGAGTGGCCGGATGACGGATTACGGATCGCCTACTCCGTTCTTGTGTTGGTGTTGACCTACGTGATTCCGTTGCTGATTCTGGCTGTAACCTACTCCATCGTCAGCTGTATTCTGTGGAAGAGAAAAACTCCGGGAAATGCCGACGCTCAAAGGGACTCTTACCAAATCAAGTCCAAAAAGAAGGTACGTGAACAAAACTCGTATATATATACCCATGAATGCATCGAGTTCTATTCATGGTTGATAAAGGATTCTAACAACGGCAATACGTGCCATTAAATTTTGTTCGAAGCTTTTTATAAATTGTTTCCCATCCGTTTATAGTGAAATTACACACAATACCGGTATCACCGGGACATTTTGTGTATCATATTTCAAGCCATGCTTCTTCGTTCATTGTTTTGCATAAGCATATAAAATACTGGTATCAAATTATCGAGACTATTTTTGCACCATTGCAACATGTTTGGTCTCTACGTGAAAGAAATTCCTTTAGACCAGCAAAATGGCCCTTTAAATGAATACATGTAAGCTACAGCAACCTCTTTCGCAGAATTCTTGTGCTAACACCGATGTGTCGCCAAAAATAAATAAATAAATCATGAATAAATGCATTGGTTTAAAAAAATGGGGTGGGGTTGAATCCAATGAAATTCTACACAAAAACCACAAGCATTGTAAGCGTATTAACCACAACAACGACAACCACAATAACTGCTGTGATTGACCACTTTTTCCTCCGTGTGTTCTGCTTTCCTCCCACATCAATGACACTCTTCCTGCGCCAGTATCCAAGCCGACGAGAGGCATTAATGTTTGTTAATCGTCGTAAAATAAAGTTTGGAGATGAATCCATCTTATATTTTTGGATGCAATAAGTTGATATAATTTGTATTAACGCGTACATTCTTTCGGCACCCAAAATAGTGGCCATTGAAGGTCAATTCATACTCTATACTAAAAACTCTATCAGACATTTGCAATTCCCCACAACTTTTGCTTTGATCTTCAGCATAATCAATATATATAACACTTATTTCTGTCCGCTTTGCATCTCCAGAACTACATGTAAGAAACACAAATATAAGATAGACCGAATTTCCTCCGGATGATTTTTCTGTCATACGGCTGCTACTTAGGATTTTTTCAAAGTTTTTATTATTTGATAACATGGTTTATAATTACATGATTTTCTAAAAAATATTCAGAGAAAACGATTAGTGGGGGATTCAAATGGCTCCCAGAGAATTCAAAATAACATACTAATTTACTATACCCATAATTTGGGGTTAAAAAAATCTTGCTTTGATTTTTTCCTGCTGGTGACAAAACTCAGTACTTTCAATTTTTTTCTTCAAATGAGGGGATACTTTGCTGTTGATTCAATAGCACAATTCCGATTTTCCAGACCCATATAAGCGATAAACATTACAACTGTCAGTGACAAAGAGCAACGTGATTCCATGTAATTTAATTCAATTTAATTTATTTAAATTTAATTTGTCGAAACGATGACAAGGATCCGTCTTTAAACTTTGAATCCCGGTATTTGAACTGTTGAAACTTTTCTCTACGTACAAAATTATTGATATAGTGATAATAAACTCGCAATAATCTAATTATTATTATGAAATAAAATCAATCGATCATTTGGTTGAATCTAATCACCACTTAACTGGTATAGTGAAAGACAACAGTTGATGCATACAAAATATCAAGGATGGTTTGCCTGAAAAAACTCAAAAGAATATTGTGTCGCTATACATGTTAAGTATGGGAATTCTAGGACGAGGAACACGTTTTACATGTATTTAATTTCTTTATGGATGTACATTCTTTTTTTTTAAAGTGATGTTTGTTGTCGGGCGTAATTTTTTTTAAGTGAAATTTTTGAAATTCTTTTTTGTTTAGATATTACGCATAGCATTATTTCTTGTTGCACTAAACTGCAGTTAAGTATATTATGAAATTCATCTCCAAAATATTTTAAATTGCAATTAGAACAGATTATATGTTCTCTTTATGTTTTAGCCCAACGTCCACGATGGCGATCTGCAAAATCGAATTACATCTTAATTATAGTTTACAATCTAAGTTCATCTACGTACATGTATATTCTACCGAATATAAATATTCTATCAGAATAACGAAGGCTCAGGTGAGCTAAAATGACGTAAAAATGACAACCAAGACAGAAAGTACAAAAAATTGTTTAGAGCTCTGTGTTCTCATAGAATTAAAGATTGACAAAAAAAATTCAGCTACTGAACAGCGGCAGGCTTAGGTCACTCCGGTGAGCGATGTGGTCCATGGGCCCAAAGTTCGGTGACACCAATACCGAACATAAAAGCAAACGAATGGGACAAGAATCGGCACGAAATATTTCCTCAGTATCTTGTATAACTCTGATGTTTGTCTTGGAATGTTTAGACGATTCCTGCTTGAGGGCTGCTAGAATTTGAAGTTTAAAGTTTATCATAAGATTATTTGTCATCATCAGTTTGAATGAATAAATGTTATTAGCTATTATACGCAAGTGAGTAAGTATGTAAAAAATGAAATATTAGGAAAAAATAAAGGGAGACAAGTCGAACCTAGTCGATAACTTGTGCAGGAAAATATTTTAAGCTTATAACGTGTTTG
>CAJDSM010000687.1:0-13543 GCA_903981925.1 Ostrea lurida | reverse complement strand
GTTTACAGCTTTATTTCTTAACAATGCAAAAGCATATTTTTTTTTCATTTTGTGCAACTTAACTTTCATTTATACTAATCTTTATGTTTGTAAAATAAAAATACCCAATTGTTAGAAATATTAAATTGGCCGAAGTATAACAATGGTGTTAAACGTAATTCATTTCCCAAAAAACATATATACAAATCGAGCGTAGGGCAACACGGACCTCCGACAAACGCTAAGGCAGGGTCAAGTGCCATGGAGGAGTAATCATCCTCTGCTGACCCGGTCACACCCGCCGTGAGCCTGTAGTCGAAAACAAAAGTCAACGGGGTTTCCCTCGTCAAATCTAGTACGAAAATGACAGTCTAACAAAGGGTATGGAAAAATCAGTCAACATATGACTTAGTGATAATTTGTAATCGCAAACAAGGTCATTTATAGCGACCTAGAATTTGCGAAATGATGACTTTAAACGAGATTCGTTTATGACCCTGCAACATCAACTTTTTTGTTAGTAGTTGGCCTCGCTTTAAAAAGTCCTCATATGCATTGCATGCTTCTTGCGTATCGAATCAACTGGGAGGAATACACACCATAAGCAGGTGATAGTGGTACATTACTACATAGAAAAGGAAAGTTGACGATAGCAATCAAAAAGTCATCACGCTTATTATATAATGTATTGTCAGTCTCCCATTAGAGTCAATATTAAGTAAAATTTCCAAATATGAAGCAGATCTGTCAGATTCTGTGGTGTCCTTTATTTCGAGCTCGTCCGGATATAGTTATGAAAATTATGATTGCTAAATTGATAAGACATCATCTATATACCTACATATGTATGTAAGGTTGAAGGACACGGCAAGTTTTGGGTTTTTATCCCGTAATAGTTTTTGAACAAATTATGCTTCGTATGAACAAAATAAGTCTGCCAAGTAATTTCATATGGCCTTTAAGATAATTTTACAAGTCTCTGTCTTATTTTATTATTGATAAGTGTTCATTTATGGGTATTGGAAGATGAAAGAGGTTAAATTTAGTCCATACTTTGAATAGTGGCACATTGTAAACCCCAAACTTCTCTATGAAGCAACGTTCTCGGGTGAGCGATGAGGCCCATGGGCCTCTTGTTTTCATAGGTAGTATAACTTTAACTTCGTTATTATAGCAAAAAATTGAGCAAACGAAAGTGGGTAGCAAGGGACTTGCTTTTGGCCTTCTCTGAGCGACCATTAAAACTGCCTCATTAATTACATCTATTCATGACAACAAGTGAAAAGATATAAATGGATCCACGGGTGATAGAGCAACTAAACATAATCAACCGTAAATATCGAACGATGTAGACCAAAATTAGTAGTCAGTGGATACATTTCTTTTGCAGAGAAAGGAGTGGTGATGGATCTGATTAGGTCAGCCATCGGCTCCCAAAGCGAATACTACCAAAGGGAGGTCAAACCAGATTATGTGGACGATTCGAACAGCACAAAACTACCTCCCATCAATGAAACGGGTCAGATAATTGGAGGAGGGGGTAAATCAGACAGGTACAGAAACTTTTCAATAGATATTCGTTTCCCACTCCTTTTTGTGATTAAACAAGATCACGAAATCGAGTTTTATGATAAAGGAAAGAATTACCTATTAACGAAAAATTACTAAAATATTGAAAACAAAGAACACGTGTAATTGTATTGTACATGTAATTGAAAATGACATTTTAGGAAATTGGAAATCATTTCATACATGAGTTAGAGAAAGGTGATATTATTACATTTGGTTGAGACTGTTTCTTGATTTGAATTGATTTGAAGAAATTATGAAATGATTGGGATTTTAAGTTTTAGAAATTTAGGTTTAAGAATTTCAATTTTACAGACTAACGTTTAAAGATCCCATGGCTTCTCTTGATCCTGAGAATGCAAACATGAACATGTTCAGTGCTATGCAGGGGTGTGTATTTCAGTGTGGTTTGACTATGAACAAGCACAGATTTGCAGTGGCTTGTAGTTGAAGATACAGCTAAAATATAGTTACAACCTCATCGCACATTAAAGATGTAAATCTCTTAAAAATACGCAAGAGTATGAATTGCAAAGCTCCATTAGGTTAAGAGAAATAATGAGTCCCGCACGGGTCATTATTCTACGTAGAAAAATTACCCTTTTGCCTGTAGAAAAGTGTCATTTTCAATAAAATTAGCATATCCTACATGAAGAAAAATGACCCCTGTACAAAAATTTCAGTATTTATTCTGGTTATGTGTCAGGTAAACTGTAAAATATTGCCATTCTAATTGCAGTGTACAGAAAGTAATTTTATCACTTCTATCAAAATCTACTTGTGAATTTTTTTAAAGAAAAGTCTCCCCCCCCCCCGAAAAATTAGAATGTTCCGTTGTTTTAAACTGTATTAATTATTGTTGGAACAAATGATACAATACAAACAATTATCAGTATGATAGGGTTCGGAAACAAGTACAAAATATTTATGTAAACCCGTCTCCTATGTGACATATGATATAATAATAAAACGTCTTGAAGCTGTGGATTTAAGTACAAATACAAAAGTACTGAAACAAAAGTATACAGTTAAGTTATGATGATGTGTGATGGGTCGTATGGAATTATCGTTCGCATCTTGTGTATAAATTTATTAAATTACAATAAGAAAAGGAAAGTTTGCAAGTCCAAGTATTACAGAAAAATAATATGTTGCCTAACTCTCAGGAATTGAATCTCTTACTTTGCTTGGAGAAAAACATGACCAGAAGTGAATCCTGGGTACAGATGTTCACCCAGTAAAAAAATAGATAAAGTTCATTTATATTTGAAAGTCAATTAATCAAGGTGAACTCACTGGCAAGCTGAATATCCGCCACTAGCCTATGCAGCCACTGCATAGACTGCGCCACCAGTAGAGCAAACCCTCACTAAAATATGTCAGCACGTGTAATAAACCCCCTAGTACATTGCAGTCAATTTTTTTAGACACTCTGGAACGATAGCAATACAGTAAATACTCATAAAAACAATGCTTAGAGAATATCCCTAATAAGGAAAGATAACAGTGAAAATGGAACCAGGAACAATTTTACTAAACCGGGCTTCCCTGAACAAAATGTGATCCAAAAAAAGAAATTATTAGACATGGGGAAATAAGTCACGGGAGCCAGCAACAATTTTGCTTAAATGGGCATCCCTATATACTCACTTATATAATCACATCATACATCAGTGATCCAGAAAATATAGCAAATTACTGGGCAAAATGAATTACAAGTTGGGAACCAGCAATAATTTTGCTTACAAGGGCGTCCCTAAACGAAAAATGATCACATCATCAGTCAGTGATCAAACATGAACAACAAAATTGAAATACAAAATCTGGAACCAGCAATAAATTTGCTTAAATGGGATCCCAAAAACAAAAGTGATCACGTCACAAGTCAGTGATCCAACAAAGCAATTATTAGGCAAGGTTAAATACAAATGGGAAACAATTTGGCTCAAACGACTGGACATACCTCAGCACAGCTGTGCATTTACATTATCATCTAACCAAAACAAAAACAATAGGCACTCATATTTGGCAATACCTCAAAACTAATATCTTACTCCTAAAAAATCCGAAAGACGCTAGAACCACCATGGCTCAGGCTCATCAGCTTTGGGGGTTACCGATATTTGGGGTTCAGTGAGGAAATATTGCAATGCTTGTTGTATCCTGTGAAGAAAATGGCTATTGCCCAAAACATTTAAGTGAACTTGGTCCTTGAAAAGCAGGGGACTTGAGGATTTTAACTCCGGGTATCGTATGTACTTACCCTCTAACGTAGAACAAAGGTTGCAATGGAGCTGTTAAAAGTCTCACCCTAGCCCTCTCTTTCCGCCACTGCAACCTGGGCAGGATCTGAGACCAGACTATTGAAGTAGGTTGCAACAGGTTGTGTAATTCAATTAAGTCCTTTTTAATACGCTTACGAAGGACGACGCCTGTATCCCCTTGACCGATGTCATTACCCCTGCAATGTAATAGTAATAGCTGGGTGGTTCCTCAATTTTCAGAAGTCTTGACCTGGGGGCAGACTTGCAATTCCATTTCATGCCCCCCTTCCCTTGCCAAAACACTGAAGCGTTGTGTCTAAACAAATGGAGTTTTGCCCCAAATGACGAAGAGCGGGCATGCAAAAAACATGTTTAACAAGATGTAATTATAATCGGGGCAATTATAAAGTCTCCCAAACGAAGCATGGCACTCTGTGAGTGGGGTTCAGTTAGGACACTTCCTGTTTCAGAGGGGATGGAACCACGTATGGTCATGAACTACACACCATCAGATGCTCCCTGACACAAAGAATAATAATATATATGGTTTAGGAGTGGGGATCTCAACGGTTAATTTTCGAAATAATTGGGCACTTTCTGTTTTAAGGGAACAGAACCACCCCGTAATTGCAGACCCACATTACTACGTAGAAATATGATTCATTTTGCTGTAAAATACTTCGATGACTTCGTAAAAAAGTTGAGCCCGTAAAATACGTACTATATTTTTACACACATATACTCTAAATTTACTGGTTATGAGTGCAATATGTTTTCCTTAGAGCGGATACAGAGGCCTTGTACTTAGATTATAGAAAATACATGTACATGTATATTTTAAAATATATTTTTCTTCCGTTTCATTTCACCCGAATTAACAGCTTGACTGCGCTTTTTTAATCACCTGTTGTTTCCTATCATCTTTACGTCAGTCTGTTTATGAATTTTGACCCGAGTCACTCAGGTGACCTACTGCAGTTGGTATCCACCTGTCGTCGTGCGTCGAGTGTTAATATGAATAATTCTTAACTTATTGATATTTATTTATTGACAAAGTTATTTTTTATTGACACCAATACAATTCTTTTCAAATTTAGTATGAAGCATCTTTAGGACAATTTGTATTTCAGGACTCTTGCATCCATCATGTGGTCTTAGGGCGGGGCAAAAAGTGACAAATTTTCAAGAATCTTCCTCACACCCACAAATGTGTATGGCAAACTAAATGCATAACGATGTAGAGCAGGAAGGCCTCTACCAAATTTGTAAATTTGATGATACCCGGGGTAGGGATGTGACGGCACGTTTGGTCGCTCGGCAACCAATTGTCTTGCACGTACATGTGTCGTCGCCGGGTGACCGAACGTGCCGTGAGGGTTTGTCCTCAATTTTAGGCCATACCTGAGCGCAAATGGTCGCCATCCAAGCCCCATATTTTGCGATTTTGCAAAAAAAGAAGAAATGCGCATTGTATTTGACTATGAATGTGTGTGCGTACTCATGTATGTGCGTATATGTATGTGTGTATGTACATGTAGGTGTGCATTTCATCTGTAATAGAGTTTGATTTTGTAGAAAACACGTGCACACATTTGTGACACAGAGCAAGCACGTTATCAAATAAACAAAGAGATTGATCATTTTTGTAGCTTTCATTTTTCTACTGAAAAAATCCTTTAATAAGATATCTTATAATTTTATAAGATATCATTTAAAATAGGTTATAAGATATCGCATATATTTAATAACTTTATAAGATCCCTTCTCTAATGTAAAGGCAAAGATAACGAACAGTGATCAATCTCGTAAGTCCTAAATAAAATACAAAAACAAGAGTTGGGCAATCACGGACCCCTGGACACACCAGAGGTGGGATCAGGTGCCTAGGAAGAGTAAGCATCCCCTGTTGACCGGTCACACGAAATATCTTAAAAAGTTCATGAGATATCTTATTTCGTTTAGTAGCATGTAAACGGTCACCTATCCAGGTACTGACCACTCTCGCAATTGATATCCAGATAAGCTAGCTTTTATATTTTATTATCTGCAGATTATATGAAATCATAAACATTATAAAGTATCATTATAAATTACTTTTACAAGATATCTTATCAAACATAAGCTAATTATTTTTATCACATATTTACCCCTTTATCCAGTTGATATCACTTATGTGATATTTTTTTCATACCACCCACAGTATGTATTCCTACGCCGCGTGACGAAATGTGGAACTGAATCAAGGATGATAGAATTCCCAATAAATCGATATCATAAAAATATTGATGGAAGTGCAGTGATGTTGATAAATTGTTCAAAATTTGAAAAAAATAAATTTATATGATTGTTAAGAAATTGGTTAAGATTGAAAAGGCCTGTCATTTTCAAATACTGCACTGCTTCTTGAAAGTCAAATTGTAACAACAACAACAACAACAACCCCGTTCCGTCTGAAACTGAATGACGTACTCTGTAAATCTCTCCAAGTGATACAAAATCCGATAGACCACATTACAAAACAAACAAAATATCCGTTGTCACGTATTTACTCCTTTTATGCCTTCCTCCTTCATTTTACAACACAAACACCGACTGAAATTGCGAACAATTTTACTCAATACTGAGATAAAATTTTTATAAAAAGAATACAAACATGTATAACAAAATACATGTAAATTACACCACAAACATGTATACAAAAGACATGTAAATTACAATACAAACATGTATACAAAATACATGTAAATTACACCACAAACATGTATACAAAAGACATGTAAATTACAATACAAACATGTATACAAAATACATGTAAATTACACCACAAACATGTATACAAAAGACATGTAAATTACAATACAAACATGTATACAAAATTCATGTAAAGTACTAAATTAGAAAAAGTATTATGACTAGAAAATTTCTATTTTATTTAATGGGTTATCAACTTTCCAACTCCATCATCCATGCACACGCACCGAACTCATGCTGCCGGGGTAGGCTTAACTCGACATCTAGCATCTCTGCTCTGAGACAAAACGATTCCATCACGAATACAGATGTAAGAAACCCAAACACAATTTACAATAATAGCTCCACGACCCTCCATGTCACAGGAAACATAAAAATTTTGTCAATGGCGATGTACATGTACCTGTATAGATACTCCATAACACTCGCGACAACATCAAAACCCATCGCTCAGGTAATCAAAAGAGAAGTTTGAAATCCTTATTCATTAGGCTTAGTCTGAATATAAATCACAATAAAATATGTGATAAAAAGAATCTCCCATGGTTCGTGGTTTGATATTATGATTATCCAACTCGTTGTGTGTTTTCTATCCCCCTCGCCAAGGCTAGGGGATAGAAAACACACAACTCGTTGGATAATCATAATTATTATATCAAACAACAAACCATGGGAGATCCTATATTCCTACGCCGCCACTAATGCACATAAGCACACAGAGTTGAATACAAAGCAAGTATTATTATTATTCTATATTTATATAGCGCCGCCATATAATCAGATTACCCTAAAGCGCTTTACATGTAAAACAAATGGACTGTAAAATAACAAAGAACAAGACATAAAACAATATTAAACTAAAGTTCAAATAGAAGATAAGACATTTTTTCTAAAACAACTGGATGCATGTAAAATACATTATAAATCAAAGCAAGTTTAAAAAAGATGTGTTTTTAGCTTTTGTTTGAAAACAGGAAGCGATATTTCGAACCGAAGATCTTTTGGGAGACAGTATCACAGTGTGGCTGAGGATACATCGAACCTTCTATCTCCATAACGTCTACTATGAGTGCGTGGCTTTAGAAGGCTCAGCGAATCCCCAGACCGTAGTGTCCGATAGACCTGAACCAGTTCCTGGATGTATGCTGGGGCTATTTTCTGTAAAGCCTTGAAGGTGTACATTTCGTTCGATACGCCACAGGTAACCAATGAAGCGTCATGAGAATCGGTTTAAGGTACTCATGTTTTCTCGAACGTGTCACCAGTCTGGCAGCACTATTTTGTACTTTCTGCAACTTTTGCAAGGATACGGAATTTACACCATAAAGAAGTGCATTTCCATAATCAAGTCGGGATGTAATTAGTGATCTTGCGAGTGTCCTACATGCATCCTCAGTTATGAGGGATCTTATTCTACCGATATTACGAAGATGGAAATAACAGGACCTAGCCATTGAATTTATTTGACACTCCATACTAAGTTTGCTGTCAAAAAACACTCCAAGATTTTTAACACAGGCGGCGTTAGTAATGACAGATCCACCAAAAGCCAGTTGACGTCCAGAAAATTCATTAGACTTACGTTTGACACAATGTTAACTTCGCCTTTTTGTACTTATGTTTTGGGATAAAGATGATAAGCTCTGTGTTTTCTTGATTCAGCTTCAGTATGTTGTTTTGCATCCAGTTTTTTTTTTATATCAGAAAGACACCATTCAAGTCTATCCGTAATGTTATCCCAGCTGTCCTTCGGATTTATGATCAGGTATACCTGAATGTCATCTGCGTAACAATGGTAACACATATCATGCTTCCGGCAAATTTCTCAGATTGGTTTGTAGAACATGCAATATAGACGAGGTCCTAAAACAGAACCTTGTGGGACTCCACAGTGAAGTAGGAACTCCTTGGACAATGTATATCCAACAGCAATTTGTTAACTTCGACTAGATAGATAAGACTTTAGCCAAGACAGAGGGTGATACCAAATGCGGTACTCCATACGCTCGATTAGTATATTGTGGTCTATAACATCGAAAGCAGCTGACAGATCAAGCATCACGAGAGTGCAACACATGCATTTCCGTCCAAAATATCGTGGTGCACCCGTAATAGAGCCGTTCAGTTGAGTGACAATTTCGGTAGGCAGATTGCACGTGGTCGTGAAGCTGGTAAGTGTTTATGTGTTTTTCAAGTCTAGCTGCCACCGCTTTTTCCAATATTTTAGATAGAAAAGGTAAGTTTGAAATGACAAAAATAATTAAATTTAAGCCAATTGCAAAGGATCAAATTCATAAATAAATCGCATAAGATGAAAAATTAAGACACTTATAAAACATGAAATATCATTGGTCTATGTATAGAGACATATTTTCAAGTGTTTAAATGAACAAATATTTGACGAATCAAAACCATAAAAAAAAAAAGTTGCATTAGACAAAAATTAAAACACATGCAAAACATAAAAAATCGACATTAACTTAAAATTTATTCTAAAATCAAACAATTCAAGCCAAAGGAGCAAAGTCATAAAACTGCAATATACAAAAATTTAAAACACTTCAAAATACCTATGATATTGATATTTTCATCCATGTATCAAAAGGTAGTCGTTCATTATGACGGTACTTACCTTAACATAAAAAATGTTTTGGTTGCTTTTTATATAAAAATACTAAAATCCAAAATAATGTGTTAAGACACAAATTCAAAACACTTAAAATATCAAACATTTTATATTTAGGTAATAAAAAAATCCTGATTACTACACAATGTAAGTATCCATTTTGTTTGGAAAATAAAAACTGCAAAAGACAATCGTTTAAACAGCACGTGTTTTTTGACCCGGGGGGGGCACTACTATATACCGATAGATAGGGATGTGCCGCTGCGAATAGGTAGCCTTTTTTCCACCTAGAGAATATATGACAATGGTATAGAAGATCAGCATGAATATATGATAAGGTGAGGTAATGTTTACTAACTTAATTCGTTTATGAGATGGAGACGCTTCTAATTTTGATCCAGCTTTGGGCAGTTCTTGTTTGTCAGTATGGAAAGGTCACTCATGTCTTGAACCAGGGGAAATAGATGAAAATGGTTATACAATTCTCAAATCTAAAACTATAGTGAAAAGGGGGGGGGTGCTGCATGGGTGTCAGCGGCACGAGTCACCTACCCATAAAATTACGAGAAGTGCCCCCCCCCCTCCCCCCGGGGTTTTGACTCAGGAAAACACTCAGTTATTTCTTTAACAAAAGCGTTCTAATCCGACCGAAATGTTTTTGTCGGAAAGTGTTAACTGTTTAGTCCTCAAATGATGAACGAAATTGCTGTAGACTCATAGCCACTGTTGTCATGAATGAATAAAGATCCGTAAAATATTGGAGGTGCTTTTGTTCTATCTCTGTTCACCCAACTTGTTTATAGTATATTGCAAGCACGTGCATGTCATAGCTTATATGTTTTGTTAACACCTAAAATTGTCTGTCCACTACAACATAAAGTTTTATTATCGGCAATTTGTTCGTCAGTGCAAAGAACTTTACATGGTGCTTACCCCTGATCTCATAATGGATTGCTCGATGCCACCAAATGAATTGTGTCTATGTACAGCCTGTCCTGCCTCATTTATTCTTCTTTTTTTTTTTTCCCCCATCATATTTTTCTTGTCATAAACAGAATTTATACTAGACGGCCTACTATTTCATATTAGCATTTTATTCAATAAAGATCTGAATTGGATTTGTTTTTCATTTTAATAAATCTGACATTTCCAGCATTACAGAAGGTTGGGTACGAATATGCTCTTCTTAACGTTTTGAATTTTCATGACGTGCTAGTCCAGGAAAGCATCCCAAATACTCTAATACTTAAAAAAACCATTTTGAATTTATCCAAGAAGCGCGCGTCTTCTGTAGGCTGAGTCCATCTTAAGGGTTGAGTAATAACGACTTAGGACGACAATTTTTTGTGCTTCAATATATGTAAAACACACAATAATAATTGACAATGATAGCTAAAAATTATGTAAAGTATACAGAGGCGATAAGATGTAATAGCAAAACTCCTAAAAAAGAACAAATATAAAGAAAATAAATACAAACAAGCAACTCTTCAAAAAAACATCCTAAAATTATGCCCACTTAGGGGATATACATATATTATGTATAAAATGCTATAAAAATTTAAAATCAATCACATTATGATAATAAAAAGTACAAGTTTTAATACTTATGTAAGAGTTCAGGTCAACACAGTGATCTTAAACACATGTCAACACAGGAATCTGAAAATGACTTATCTATGCACTCATTGGCTCAGCTGTGGACATATTCGTTAACAATGAATTTTGTGTCATTTATCAAAGAATTGTCTGGGTCTTCAGATGATTCACTAGTATCGTGTTTATTCGGGTGGACAGGGCTTGCCATACGAGTATTTTGATAACCTAGATGAGGTTCCTGTTTAATTGTCTTCGATGATATATCACAGGAATAAACGTATGTATATTCATTGAAGTGGACAGTCTTGCTAAAAGTGTTTTGATTTTGGTCACCTAGTTGTTTGATTATTTATTGTTTTACGTCCCACTCGAGAATATTTCACTCATATGGAGACGTCACCATTGCCGGTGAAGGGCCTATGCACTAAGGGTTTTTTGAGGCAGGGAGGGATCTTTTTTTCGTGCCACACCTGCTGTGACACGGGTCTCGGTTTTTTCCGGTCTCATCCCGAATGACCGCCCCATTCAGTCGCCTCTTTACGACACGCAAGGGGATATTCTAACCCGGACCCCCACGGGTTGTCACCTAGTTGTAGTTCCTGTTCAGTTGTCTCTGAAGAAATTTCATAGGACTGATAAAATGTGTTGTCTTTTAAGTTAGTGGATTGCAGTTTCTGCTTTTCATGAGTGATCTAACCTGGAAGTAGTGGTAGGGGACAATGGTGGAAGTTATGAAACTGATGAAATATCCGAAGATCGAAGTACCCCAGGAGCAGGGGAACAAAATTATCTGTCACCCAGTAACCACCATTTGATGGCATCACACTATACCGTAAAATAGTGATGGTGCGCTTGCTATTTAGAGCCCGGGGTTCGAATTCACAGTTTAATATAGCAACTGATGAGTCACGAGACCATTCACTGCTGGATATAGAGACTTGATACATCTAGATATCACAGTGGCAGGAGCATGAATACACTATGCACTTGAAATGTTGACTGCAGTCCCTGAGTGATTGTTTATATGGAGGACATACAAATTTGTCCTCTCTGTGGCTTTTTCTGTAATAATCTTTGTTATACATCTCAAGACAAGTCCTGACACTTAGCTCAAATGCTACAGGTACATACACTGTAATTATTATACGATTATTATTCAACACTTACAAAGCGCCTTATATGATCAGTAAAATCACTCTAAAACGATATACATTGTAATAATTACGAAAATAAAATAAATGTGAAATACAAAACAAAGCATGAAACATAATGCGGACTAAAAGAAAAGTTGAATGTCTTAAGGGGTAATGAGATGATAAAACTAAAATATAAAATGCAATTACGTAAAAATTGAATGGATTGTTATTGCATACCCGGCCGGGGGGGGGGGGACTCATAATTTATGGGTAGGACGTGTCGCTGACATCACAGAAACCCCACCCTTTTCATATATTTTATTTAGATTTTGACAATTGTAGTATACCCTTTCATATAATTTGTGTTCAAATGGTACCTGTTTCCCATATGACCGTCGATCATTTCGGAACTGCTATTATAAAACAATACATTAGTAGTGTATATAGTTCCTTTCTATCAACTGGGGTTCTGTCATGTTAACTAATATAAAAAAAGTGTTTACTTGTGTAAGAATTTATCAGTTTCATCAACTGCATATGTAGAATGCTATCATATAATATAATTGAGCAAATATTAATGGCCTATTCATATATTTCATGCCGATTTCGTATACACTTTTCATATATTCTGATAGGTGGAAAAAAAGGAAAAGCTACCTATTCCAGCGGCAGCGTCCCTATCTATCAGTATATAGGAATGAGCCGCCCACCCCTCCCCCCCCCCCCCCCGCCCCCGGGATGATGACATTAAGTAGAAAACTTGAAAATCTATAAACTCAAAGCCTTCTTAAAGATGCTTTTTAAGTGTGCACTGATGGACATGGATGAAGATAGTAAACAGTTCCAGGGGGATGCTGCTGTCGCATCTAATCGTTTGCAATAATGTTATTTACATTCCAACTATCATTACATGAAATTCTATGCACATTAAAATAGAATTGTTTGTTTGTTTCAATTTAGGTCAATACTTAAAAATCTAAGCTTCATTTGGACTTTCAACTGTTCCCATGAGATGAATTTTGTTTGGAACACGAAAATATCTGCATTTTACATCTAAATCAGATAACATGTTTCTGTGTACTCTTTCAATCAAACTTACCAACATTGAAAACATTCTATCATCAAAAATGACACTGTATCATGCATTTTTAAAAATAGTGTTATACAAAATCACGCAAGAACCCTTTTTTGTATTTTACAGACAACTGTATCCAGTGTAATAAAGTCGTTCGTCCACGGCAGGAGGTTGTTCAGAGTGATAGCTGTCACAAGTGGCAACACCGAACATGCACTACTGGTAATAAATTAGTCAATATATGATATCAAAAATAGTAAAATAATGCTGGTAAACATAATTGATGATGAATCATTTCAATGTTTCAGGAATTAGTATAGATTATGGAGAGCAAGTCGATGTTAACTTCAATGTGTCTTTGGCATCAACAGTGTGTAAAAACTTCAAGAATTTTTATTTGAAAGTTGAAAGAATATAATATAATAGGTGCGTGTTTTGGAAAATATCTTATTTTTAGAGGACATTGTTATCGAGCGCTCTTTTGATGTACCGGAGCCGGTAGTTGAACGTTCGATGCAGGACGAGTCCCTCCACGATGCCAGTA
>CAJDSM010000686.1:0-23824 GCA_903981925.1 Ostrea lurida | reverse complement strand
TTAGACAGATTAGGTCACAATGCACATAGTGGTTTTAACAGTTGTCCGAAGCAAAACTTTTCACTGAGTGCATGGATTGGAATAATATTCACAGAGTTTGTGCATGACCCAAAGAAATTCCATTACTCTGTAAAACAAGTTATTAGTCAAAGCGTCAATGGTCACATTGCACATAGTGGTTTACATTGTCGGTCAGACGGGCGTATACTGATACGTTGTGTCGTTGTTTTTGTTCAAATTTGTTTTCAATTATGCAAATTCTATAGATTAGTTTGAAACTTTTTTTCTAAAAATTTTACAGGCACATGCAAAGAAAACCGTTCAGATTGATAAGTCACCACACTTGTATTCTGGAGAATCAAAACTTGTGACGTAGATTTATTTTTGTTCAGAGTTGCTAGAAAAACCTAGTGAAAACGAATTTTCAACAACGGTAGTCATTCATAGGATAAAAATCCTTAAAATGTTCATTTCATTTTCTTAGTTTTCAAATCATCACAGTTCAATAAGTTATCAGAAACAAGTGTGCGCCACATAAACAAATTGTCATATCCTGATTTAGTAAGGGGCTGTGATTATTGTATTGTTTAATTATAACAGTCTGTGTGAATTTCCATGGGCACAGATTGTTGCTCCTTTAAAACAGACCTGTTTGTATGATTGTTACGTGGCAAAATTATTTCTAAAGCTTCTATGTATGAGGAAAAAAACAAAATTGTTTTTGAAAATTTGAAGCATTCGAAAATGTGAAGTAATTTCATTTGTTTTACCTTGTATTAATTTGAGTAAATTTCAAAGGTCACATGTCAACCAATGGAAAGGTCTTCATAAAAATACACACACACACACACACCACACACACGACACACACACACACACACACACACACACACACACACCACACACACCACCACACACACACACACACACATCACACACACACACACACACACACACAACACACACACACACACACACACACACACTAAGTATGAAAGTAGTTGCGCTTAACTGTTTTAAAGATGTGTAACAATTTTAGAAAGTAGGCCAAAGATCAAAATAAAGATACACCAGGTCAAAGATTTTGGGACCAATGTCAAGGAACACACTGCTAGAATATGAAACTTAACTCGATATCGCGAAAGCAGAAAGTTTATTTTGTTAAATTTCTGAAACTAGTCAATGATCAAGCACAACGTCAGTAAATCTGTATTAAATAGAATGTTTATAATAAGTATGCCACATGCTAAACTATAAAGCAGGGGGTTTTTTTATTTGAAGACATGGCTTTTATTTTATATCTATAAGTAGGTGAAAAGATAAAATATAGGTACCAGTGTAAAAATTTTGGTTACCAAAGGTAACTGCTTTACCACTAGAAATAACATAAAAATATGAAAGGTTGCCTCTTTATTAGCCTGACCTATTTTATATTCTTTATGAGCCAGAATTCATTCAAAAGCTTCACAGTGAAAAGAAGAGAATCTCTTAGGGTGGCCTTTAATTCGACTTTCGATATATTGATGAGTTTTATCTAATCAATAATAATGATTTCATTCATTATGTAGATTCAATAATCCAACGAATAGAAATTAAGGACAACCAAGGAAGTCTTCCATTCTGCTTCCGTACATGGATATTTATTGACATTATACATTAACGGCAAGACTAACACTCAACTTTACTGACAACGGGACGATTTCAGCTTCTCCATCGTCACTTCCCATATTTTATGTAGCAATATTCATTCATCACCTGTTATATGGTGTGTATGTCTTCAACTTATTCCGATACGAAGAGCTTGTCTGCGTAGAATCAGTTTTTGAAGCGAGGCAAGCTACTTACAGACAAATTGTTGTCGCAGGGTTTCAACAGTCATTTAAAGACAGCATTTCGTAAATTCGATGGTCTTATAACAATTTAGTTTTTAAACCCAATTATGGAAACCTGCCATTGGAGTCAAATGCTGTCTAGTGTTTCATAACCATTGTTAGGCCGTTATCACCACTACGGATTGTTCCGTTTTACCGATAAAGACTATGGGCTCACTCGGGTGTTGACGGTCAACAGGGGATGCTTACTTCTGCCTAGGCACCTGATCCCACTCTGGTAATTGTATGCTCAGGGTCCCGTGTTTGCCCAACCGTTGTTTTTGATTCTGTTTGGGACTTACGAGAATGATCACTGTTCGTTAACTCCCCCCCCCCCTTTGCTTACTCCTTACTTTGTAAAAATATGACAAAGTTTTAACCACAAAAGGACAGATACATTTGTAGATACACGAGATTATGTTCGATTGTCGGTTAAATAGCAACATGTATTGGTCGTCTTTGTGGCATCGAGGATTAATTTTCTTTACATATACCAAAAATCAGTAATTATATGCTATCTTGCCCTTTGATGCATACGAACCAATACGTTTGTAGGAAATGTTCTGCGTAATGAGCAGTTTTTGAATCGAGGAAAGTACTGACAAGTGTTAATTTGCATGTGTTTTAACAGTCACGTTTAAAGACAGAATTTCAGAAATTCATAGTCGTTGTAACGATTTAGTTTACAGTATCGCTGGCATTGGGCATGCTGTCTGATGTGTCGCTATAGAATTGTTCAGCCGTTTTTCTATACACTATTGACTACGGATTAACTCTTTACTGATCAAAAATAATGGGCTCACAGCAGGATTGACCGGTCCAACAGGGTTGCTTACTCCACCTAGGCAATTGATTCATTTTTTACATAACATATATATTTTCCTTAGTGGTTATAGGACACTGTGTGCTGTTGGGAAGTTTTCTTGCATGTTTATGTTTAAAGAAGTCAAAAAACTACACAGTATAGGTTTTTACTGCACTATATCTATATTTGATGCTAGGAATCTGATACATTAAACATTTCGGTATTCTCTTGTAGTTTTGCTTTGAGGTGTTAATATGAAATTGCCGTGCAACTTTATAAATTGTCCACATGAGTTATGATCCTTGATTGATTTCATTTTTTAAAAAGACAATTTTGAGAATTAACCGCTACTGAATTAACGATAAGACTATTTCAAAAATAAGGCAAGGCAAGCAAATTTTCTTTCTTTCGAAATAGCGAATAAGTCATAAAAGTGGAACAATCAAGGGAGAAGTCATTGACCCAAACAAGTTACATTTCTCTCACTACACAATTGCTGTCGCTGGATACGAGAAATAAAATCAACAATTAAATTCAATACTTCTCCTCTGAGTATAGCATTTGTATTGCAAGATATTCAAACGTGAAGAACACAACTGTTGTACATGTGTTTTGGAATCTTGGAAGGTTACAAAATGAACTACAGAAATCTTGTAGAAGACCATGATTCTTTTCACACTTCTACGCAAGTTTTGTTGGTCAAAAGAGACATCAATTTTATAATCTAGGATTCGCTTGATGAGGATTGGATAATTGCAGATACATCTATGATTGATGAAATTACTTCCAGAAGACAAAGTAACTGAACATCTATAAGTGAAATTTAAAAAAAAATCAATATTTCAAATATCATATATACTAAAATTTATGATGCAAAAGATTAAAGAATTAATTTTTAAAAAAAAATGCACAGAGGTTGTTTACTCTTCTTTGCTGACAGGATTGTTTTTTACTAACTTCTGAAGTCCAAAATATCGGAGCCATGAGAAGACCATGCCAGATATACTCGCAGCGATGTTTGCAAGGAGCAGACCGACATTTCTGAAAACCGGGGAACTGAAAATCAAACCATCATTGAAAGCGATACAAAAGGTTTCGTTATGACTTTTGAAATTTTTAATATTTTTGAATATTTTACAAAGCTGTACAAGGACTTGGTTTGTTTAATTTGTTTGTTTATAATGTCCTGTTGTTTTATGTCCTGTTATACGAAGTTTTTCACTTCGTGTAGATATGTCACAAGCTTTAGTAAAAATTCAATGACTCTATGTACAGCAGCTTAACAAACAGTAGTTGTAATGAGGATTTCTCTCGGACTCCTAATTAACGAGTGGTAAAGCGCTCCACTTTGCGAGTAGGAGGTTGGTTTTGATCCCCAGGCTTTTTCAAAATAAGTACAATGTAATTACCCTGTTACGGCCTAAAGAAGTAAATTGCCATGATCTCTCTAAATATTCTTTGATATTTTATAGAATTAAATGTCACTACAGTTATGGTATATTAAAATACTCTTGTGAAAAGTAGCTACTTGTCTCATCGCCAAGTGTTTTGTTAATGGAGCATCACTGCGAAACGATTCTGTAAACGCATCTCAGACTAGATCTAAAACCGAAATAATCCTGACCCTGTAGGTGTTGGTAAAAAGTAATAAATCACCTAAACGTATTACCTGCTGTCAAAGGTAAAATTGCTAAGCACTACCACACGAATTAAACATTCTCAAAAGGACATAACGAACAAAACAAGAAGCACCATGGTGTTTATGTATCTCAGTTTATTCGAATTAAGCAAGATATCGTTGTTCTGTGTATGATCATTTTTCAGCAAGACTGCTACTGACAAACAGTTGATGTTACAGGAGTTTTCAAAAATCATGTTAAAGTCACATTTTGCAATTCTATGGTTGTTAAACATCTAGTTTTCAAATACAACCTTCATTGGTGCAAAATGCTGCTGACGTATTTTCATACCATTGTTTCACGTTTTATTAGCTGATTTGACTAGGCATACTCTTTACCTGGTTAAGATAAAGGTCTCACGACTGGTCAACATGGAATGCTTACTCTTAGTCACCTGAACCTGTCTGTTTGCCCAACTCTTTATTTGTATTCACATTCAAGGTTTATTTGATTAATCACTGTTCGTTATTTGACCCTTTCATATCAGGATAATAGTGTCTGAAACAGGATTCGAAATTAGTCATTTTGTTGAAGCAGCTTATTAGACTTCAACTGCTTCCAGGTTTCTTTTACGTCTCTATAGATTAGTCGTCCGCTTTATTGATCTTGTGTTCTGTTGTGACATTTCGCCCTGTTCTTCATATGTGTGCTTTTATTGCAAATTCTCCTTTTCTCCTCCTCTGTTTCCTACTTTAACAGCTTGAATGATAAATTTGGTTTTTGTGAACCTGTATCTTCCTTTTACGTGGAGAAGTTATCCTTCCAAATCTTATGCGATTGTCCATATTAGCTGATGTATTTCTTTCCTACTTTGTAATGTATTCGAACGTTTTATGCTTGTTTGTAAAGCTGCACATTCTATAAAAAAAATTGTCGAAATTCTTATTTCGCCGATGGGATTTCAAAAAAATCTTCGCAAATAAAATTCGATGAGTCTCGATCATTTCACTTAGTATTTCTGACAGTAATCAATCAAAACTATAACGGAAAACACTCTTTCGATTCGTAGCAATTTATTTATTCTAAAACTGTAGATGGAGTTGTTGATGAAGTGGTCAGCAATTGGCAACACAGCCAAATTGCGAACCAAGAGGAAAATTGTCAATCTCTTGTTCAACAAGCAGAGGATATTTACAGTCTTGGAAACATTTTAGAAGCAAAAGAAATTGCACTAACCTTTTCCAAAACTAAACCAGAGCATGTTGAATGTATCGTGCGTTGCAAGAAATCTTTACAGGACGTATGTATTTTTAAACGTTTGAAGTTAGATAAGATATTAATGCAAGAAATAAATGAGTGGTTTTTGATCTTAATGTGAGCATATACTGTTCGAATTTTTAATTTTACTTTTAAGATGTGCTGACCAATTTCTACCTCTGAAGTGACTCTTTGTCTAGTAAACAAACTGTTTTTGACAACTATTTTACTACTTTGTATGAATTAGAACAATTTGGTTTTACTCTCCATTATATGACAATATATTCTACAGGTTTGACCTTGAAAACGATATTCATCTTTTCATTATCTCTCGCATTGTAATAACTCAATGAGCTTAAAAGAAAGCAACACAAATCTTTCATTTGATATTCGTTGAAACATAGAATGTTAACAGCAAACTTAATAACTACCGTGATGATATTCACCTCATCGTCGAACTTCCATATTTTACATACATTCAACAATATTGCATTATCGAGTGCATTTGGTGTCTCTGTCTTTCATTTGTTTACACATAGTACATGTTCTGAGTGATGTTACAGAGGATTTAAGTATTCAAACAGTTATATTTACCTTGTAATTTCAATGGGATCTAGTGTTGTCCTTCTCTCAATTTTGTATTGTAATGATATTATACACCAAAAAATATAATAATAATAATATACAATATAGCAGTGATTGAGAGGTCAATTCATGGTTTTAATAGCACAAACCTGATACAATATTGCGGAACGAAGTTCGAGGTCTATACTTGACTCAGGGTTTGGTGCTATCAATACCATGAAATTGACTGAAATCAACATGCTATAATTGTTTTATTATTTTAAACAGTTTTGCTGAATAACTATCACAATATTAGTAGGCTCCCCTATAATAAATGCACGCTAAATTATTGATTTTGGCACTGTAATTTGTGACGTCAAATGGAAAGCTGAAAGGCTAGACCAACTTTTAACTTCACTTTCCACCTACCAATACCCACAACTCTTTCAAACAACGTCTTAAGGTCATGGCACCTCCTTGAGTCTAGGACAACAATTCTATAAAACATTATTCCAATCCATGCGTTTAATGAAAAGGTATGGCCAAGACAATGTTAAAACCACTACGAATATTGTGGCTTTGACCTTTGCCCAGTGACTTTAGCTGAAGGTCATGACACTTTGTGAGTTTAGGGGCAACAATTCTGTGAAATTTCATTCCATTCCATCCACTCGGTGAAAAGTTATGACCCGGACATTGTTTGAACTATTATCTGCATAATGACCTTAACCTTTGACCAATAACCTTGGCTGAAGGCCATGACACTTCTTTAGGTCCAGGACAACTATTTTGTGAAATAGTGTTTAAATCTACAGAGAGGGTAAGAAGTTATGGCCCGGACAAACTATTTCGGACAGACGCTGGACGGACGGACAATGCCATAACATAATACGCCACGTCTAAAGACGGTTGTATAAAAAAAATAAACATGAATCGCAAATCTATACTTTTGCTATCGTCACGAATGTAATTTTCCGGACAGTAGATATATCCTGAGATAGTCAGTTCGTCTGTTTTATATCTTTGCATCACACTTTCTAAATCCCCTTCATCGTACAGAACTTGGAAAATTCTTTTTAAATTTTCTTCTAACGGATCTTTGTTTTTCATACTGACATCAATCACTAAGCATCCCTTTTCAATTTTCTCAATGCTGATGCCATTTCCTCTCAAAGTTTCGTTGTCATTCAGCTCTGCTGGGTTTAAGCGACACACATTGTCCTTGATCTGCTGCCAAGCAGGTGTTAACGGTGCACGTGTCAATATCCGGCATATTGCTGTGGAATAAAATGTCTACAGGTGTACATATATCAAACAGTTAAACAACAACAATAAACACACACACACACACCTTGACTACAATGCTAGCCTGAATCACATTGGCTGCCATCATTAGGATGTTGTTTTAAAGATTTCTTTACCCTTTTCAATTCACACAAAAGTTTTTGACCCCATATTTAAACCTGGCCAAACAGGTCAAGATGTAACTAAAGGTAAATGCATACAGCATAGGGGTGCGTCTATAACAAAATTATTAACAGTCTTTCTATTGTGTTCTGGAGAAGATTGTTTGAAAAAGTCTTTGTCTAAATCCGTGCATTATATATTTGATATCCGAATCCAGCGCCATCCATAACTTAAAACAAAATAAAAACAAAAATCTTCAGTCCGCACAACTTTAGAATGTACAAGATAACAACTTGATCCAATTGAGCTTCAAAGATATCAGGTCGTAGACTTTGAAAGATATCGAGTTGGAATTTCTAGATCGGACCACACGAACAATACAAAGAAAACAGTATTTTGTACATCTCTTAAGGACGAAAAGCTAGTAGTGACATCATACTCTAATTAAGATATCGTAATTGCTATAGTAACAAAATCGGTAGAAAAAAGTCTACGCAGAGGGATAACAGTTTTGAAAGGCATATTTATAACTATCTTCCGAGTTCGCAATTGTCAGTGCGCGACTTCCCTTATAACCTCAAGACCGCTTGAAATTACAAGTGGGGTGAATCCGTGAACATATTGTTATGCAAATCTTTGATCCCCTTTTGAGGCCTCATTCAACCTCCATCCTATTCACGGTCATGATTTGATGGGGCTTTATCTGATTTAAAGGGACTTCAATCTGCACTATTTAAAAATGTTTGCATTTTTTCAACTATACAAGGGCCTGCTGTTTTTCATTGGAAGATTTTTTTTCTAGATGCCCCTGTATAAAACTTGGTTTACAGTTACAGCTGTACTTGAAATTGGCTGTGGTTTTTAAGATGAACTGCGAAAAAATTACCCTCCAACGAAGCTGACAGACAACGAACAAATTTTGATCGGATAAGTTCAAATAGACTTTGGCTCGGGTTAGCTAAAGTAAATAGAGAAATACATTGTACATGTGGTTTGTGGGAAATTCGAGATCGTGATCTTCTTGTCAATTTCACTAAACTGAACCTTACTTGGACCGGAAGTCTCAATTTCCAACTGCTTCATTTGTCTTTGGTCTTTTATTTGAAATATCATTTTATTTTCCACACCAACTTGACAGCACGATATACATGTATAACTTTCCGCATTTTCACCAATATTGATCCCCATACTGTTACCACTCCCAAGCTGTGTATACGCATCTGGTGGTATGTCTTCTTTAAAAAAAGAATAATACATTTCAAATCGACTTTAGAATATAGCATTTTATGTAACAATATTGAAAAAAGACAAATTTTGAGATTTTGTTTACCGTCATTTTTGTTTCTCCTTTTTATACTCTCTAAAAATTCATCACCGACATCCTTAAAGTTTTCATTTGATGAGAAATGTGCCCCGATTTGATGGAATTTGGACCAAATACCATTCGTATCATTGTCTTTTAATTTATCGTCCGATGTATTTTCCAAAATGTGTATCTTCCATATTCTCCACAACCGCAATATGTTGGCAGACACAGACTGATCATCCTCTGGTGGATCGACCTCAGGATTCCAGCCACACGATGGAGGTGGTAGGAATTCATCGCAAGTTCCACATAAAAATATATCACAAAGAACCTGAAAACTTAGCGATGTAATGCTTTTACACTTCTCAACCGCTTTCCTGCTTTCTTCCTTAATGTTTTCAGGAATGTGTAGCTTGAGATTCTCGATTTTCTGTATCTTTTTCAAACATCCTCTGAGGAGCTTTGCACAATCTACTCTTAAACAAGTCTTCACTTTTTCAAAATTTGTTATTAATTCATCATCTGATGCATCTGTACTCATTGCATTTCGAGGAAAATGGCAAACGTCGTCAGCTTAATTCCTCTGTAAAAGAAAAGGTACCAATTCAATACTTATAGAACAGTCATCGCATATCATATTAAAATTATAGCAAACCTATAAATTCCTATTTGCAGCATATTTGTCCTCTTCTCCTTATCCGTGTGTGTGTGTGTGTGTGTGTGTGTGTGTGTGCATGTTGTGTGTGTGTGTGTGTGTGTGTGTGTGTGTGTGTGTGTGTGTTGTGGTGTGTGTGTGTGTGTGTGTGTGTGTGTGTGTGGTGTGTGGTGTGTGTGTGTGGTCCTATATTTGGAAAATAAAGTTATCCTATTCGATTAATTTATATTCTATTCTATACATGTACCTCTGGGAAAAACACATTATCACTACATTGCTAATGTATACTGTTCGGACGAGATAAGGAGTATATGCCTGTACTTTTGAAAATATAGCGGTAATTCATGCATCTACAGGGCACAACCAATCATTATCCAAAGTTATTTGGTTACTGTGTCAAATGTAAGAGGGGTACGAGGAATCAGGTTTTTGTAGAAAAACGTCGTTTTCAACTCCATTTGGCCACAGGACGAATACGAAATAGACCCCTTTACTCCCATGCATCCCCATAGGAAATTTTGGAAACAGTTATCCTGGTGATGTCTGACATCCAAGCTATTGATTTCAGTTTGTTCGACGTTGATCGTCACTTGGATGTGGCCGTGGTGCAGTGTTAAAGTTTCGTACCCCCCATTTAGGGCATTTTAATGCTGGAGTGGTCGTAGGCCTGTTTACAATTTTGTGTTTGGCGACATCGTCATTAGACTAGCATGTTCCAATTGATTTGTGCTTTTATGAGACCTCTTGGCAAAAGTCAATGCAAAAATTGCTTTGTCGAAGTTTTTCTTGAGTTTAGTATTTGTGCAAGCGGTTCTACAGGAAAACACTACAAAAGGGTCTTCCATGTTCACAAAATCGTCCTTCTGGTTCTAGAGCGCCTGTTGCTACAACTAATTGAGTCATGCTGACCAATTAGATGAAGGTGCACAAGCGGTACTGGTTTCCCTCTCTAAGGATCCAAGTGAAGAAATGTTGAAGATAGCCTTTGATAATGAGAACTGCAAGTCAACACTTTGCGTGCAACAAAGACAAATGACTGAGCTTCTCTTGTGCAGAACCCTCCTTTCTACTGCTATGATCATCACAATTACGCCCTGTATGCTGCTTTGTACCTGATGACCATGTTGAATCTACCTGCCTCACATCCACGTGCAGAAGAACTCATAAAGAACGGGTTAAGAGTGAACAGATCAGAAGTGCCCTCATCAAGAAGTGCAGTTGATATCACCATTGAGCAAACATTCAACAAACATGGTTAATCTTATGGGGGGGGGGGGGGCATCGTGGGTATCAGCAGGGGCCAAGAAGGTTTCTGCAGATGGTGCATCACAAACATGCAGGAGGAAAATATCACCAGGTAGGGGTAACTTAGACAGCCGAGAGATCAGTTCACACAAACATTTCACATCTTCTCAGACGCAATACAGCAGAATGATGACATGAAAACCATTCAGCATCTCAGCCGTGCTTCATCTCACTCTTCAGCTAAATCTACCATTGTGATCCGGTTCCCTGACGTTGATGTGTTTGTCCTGCTCTTGACGTTTGCATGGGGTCTCCAGCAGATAGTTCTCTTCATGAGAAAGGGTAAGATAGCTCCCATGAAAGTCTCGAAACATGTTCTTAAGTTCCGAAGCATGTTTGACCAACTTGGAAGTTCTAAAAAGCCCCACAGTTCGTTATTCAATGTGCTGATTGAATAATTCACTTGCCTTCTCTATGGAAGCTCACTCACTAACATGAAACAAAAAGGTGAGTCGCTAATCAGTTATAATGGTATTGGCAAAGATGCCTGAAAATGTACATAGAGAGGGTGAACTATCAGTGTCGCATTTGAAATCAGACCCACAGCAGGTCACCGACTGCACATGAATGGACTATGCTAGAAGGTATACAGGACTTCAAGTGGGCAGGAGGTGAACCTGCAGAGGTGCTGGCTGAGACACCAGAGGGGGTACTGATGGATGAAGCACTTGGTGATACTGAGATGGATGAAGCACTAGGAAGGCTGAACTTCTTTGCTGGTGACAAGGCATAAGGGCTACCATTAACAGCAAATCAATACCTTCTGATCATGCCCATGAGAACTAGGCCAGTCCTAGATGGACAAAGTGACCCTAGAAAATTATGGACCATTGTGGGTAAAAGGTATTAAGAGGAGGATGAGGGTATTCAGGTATTGTCAGGACACTGTTGAGATATCTACACCACTACTTCAATATATACATGATCATTTTATGCATATTTTCCCCCTTGTAAATCACTTCTATACATTGCCAAAAATACGAATCATGTGTCATTTCCATCATAAAGTAATTTCTTCTATAAATGAGGTGTTTTAAGTGTAAAACGTAAAGACATTTTTTTATGTTTCTGTTTTCAACCATTGTTTGTCGAATAGGGGGGGGGGGGAGAAATCTGGTTTGATAATGTAACAAATCATCCAAAGGCTGTCAATGTCCTTTAAAATTATTTTTAAATGTGCTTTGTTTGCAAATGTAACATTTGTTCTACACAGATATCGATTATTTTTACAATGTTTGAGATTGGGTGTAGACAAACAGCAATATTGGCTGATTTAATAAGTTTTATTCTATGCAATTTGTTTCTATGAAACAAGAACATGTTTCTTGTGGTACTTGTGTAAATGGTGTTGATTGAATGAAAAACATTGTGGTTCAGAAGTTGAACTCTGAGCACAAAATGTTAAACAACTGAAAATTTCTATCGAAACTCATTAGCACTTGTGTCCAGAGTTATTCCAGGGCGATACAAGGGACAAACAGGTAGATATTATAACAAAAAATTGAAACTATTTCACAAATATACATAACATTTATGTCAATATTAGAATGTGAATGACTATCATACGAGATGACGTACATGTACCTTATGTGTTATCTTCATGTATGTATGTGTTACAAACAGTGTGTATTAATAAATTTACATGTAAGTTCGCAATATAGAAAACACACTTACGTTGAAACGCTTTTCATAGTTCTTCAAGAGAACCATTTTACGAAAATTCTCCTTGCACATTTCCTTTATGCTCATACCAGAAGTGTTAATATGCGTGTTCTGGGATATGCGCCATACAAAATATAAAAATTCGGTGTATTTTTAGAAGTGGAAACACATGTTAAATAGTTTTAGTAAACTGTCTGTCATTGAGATCTCAATTTTCTGAGTCTATCAAGAACAGTGCTACATTTAACTGAATCTGGTGTGATTTTTTGCAGTGTTGCAAGTTCAAAAGCTGGAGTTACTACAACTGTAAGCCCTGTAAAGACAAAGACCTTTGGAGAATGCGGCCCGCGTGGGAGGCTGGGTAACAAGTTGACTTTGTTTCTCTTGCTGTCCTTCTGTTAAAGAGGGTAGCAAAAAAAGTCTGGACTTTGTCGTGTCGAAGGTTAAATGTCATTATGTTCAGGCTACACGGACGAGGTAGGAGCTAGATGAATTTTGCTTTGACTTAATTACCATTTAGGCCATTTTAACAATGGAATCAAATACTGGGAAGTAGTGGTTTTTTTAATATATATATAGTAACTATAGTATATATATTGTTGTACTGAAAACGATTTACCCAAGAAAATTAAGGGGGGAATTTGAAACAGATTTACTTAATCGTTCAGGAGGAAATCAAGCTACTTACAAAATTGACTGAAGGTTCCACATAACAATCATTTTTTCGTATAATTACCGCATTGGGGATCTCAACAATTGCGACCGAGTCGATAATAATCTAAAAGATCATTAAAAATTAATTTCTGATCAACCATATATTAGAAAGCCCGCTTCGAGAGTTTCACCCAGTTTAGGTAACGTAGTAAGGAAAAATGCGCGGAAATGAAACCGGGACTAGTATTGTTGTACTGTATACATGAATCTAGCAGCCAATACCGCTAAAAGAAAAGTGATCAAAGGAGCCGGATACTAGGAAAAATATTCAATCTGAAAATTTAATCAATTTTCACAAAAAAAAAATGTAACTTCACATGTTACACTAGACTAACAAAGGATTTGTCAACATTCACGCTGCTTAGCAAGATCAGAATTTCTCAACTTTCAACTATTCTATCTTTTCATCTCTCTCTCTTCTCATCTCTCTCTCTCTCTCTCTCTCTCTCTCTTCTCTCTTATCTCTCTCTCTCTCATCTCTCTCTCTTCTCTCTCTCTCTCTCTCTCTCTCTCTCTCGTCCTTGCTCTTCCATTTCTAGTTTCCTTTTTCACGAATTTTCTTTCTAGTTTGCTTTTTTTAGTTTTTAATTTTCAAATTCCACTTGAAAATTTCGTTATTTCCGCTGTTTTTACTTACTACTACTTGCTGTGGAAAATCATTTATCGTTGAAAAAAATTCTTCCTGCAAAAGCTTGACAGCAACCCTAAAGGCATGGAGCAAGTTTTGAATAAAAAATGTTCAAATTTTAGAATTGCCAATTTTAATGTTTATCAATGCTTAACTAAGTTATTTCTAATTGCAGGAGAAATTTTAAAGGGGCATGGAACACGTTCTGAGCTAAAAAAATGTTCAAATCCTTAGACCTTCATTTTAATTGTTACAATGCTCACTTAGTTCATTTCTATTGAAGCAAAAATTTGAACACCATTTGTTGAGTTGCAAGAGAGATACAGCACTTACAATTCTTCAAATGTAACAAGGCTCGAGCCTTGTTTTGTTTGTAAATTGATTGTTTCACAGAGAAATACCATGTTTAAAAGACAAAATGAGTGTGAGAATCACTAGGAACTGTTTAATTTGTGTTCAGAATGAACTTGTAATAGAAAAAATCTGCTTTAAACGGAAACGTATATTCGCATATTCAATGTAAGGTAAACAAAAAACATGACTCAAGCTTTGTTACAAAGTGATGACATTTATAATATCTCACTTGTGCTTCAACAAATGCTTACTATCAAATTTTTGCAGACCATTAGAAATACCCAATTGGAGCATTAAAACATTAAAATGGAAATCTAAATTTGAACTTTTAGCTCAGAACGTGTCCATTCCCTTTAATGTATCATCTGATTGACTACAAGTGAGATACAGCACTTATAATTCTTTGTTATGTAAACAAGGCCCGAACCATGATTTGCTACATATAATTGGAATATGCTACTAAACGTTCCATTTAAAGACTTTTTTTTCAAATAAGAAGTTAGTTCTAAACACAATTAAAAGATGATTATAGTAGTTTCTCACATCTCCATTTTGTTTTAACAATGATGATCTTTTTGTTAACATAAACAACGTCGAGCCTTGTTGAGCGCTGTATCTTACTTGTAACTCAACAACTGACTTTCAAATTTTTGCTGATAGCTAGAATATAACTTGATTAAGCATTTTAAACATAAAACTGACCTAAAATTGACAATTTAGTGTTTAAACGTGTCCATGTCCCTATTAACTCTAATTTCTTGCTTTGTCATGGACGTTCTAGTCTCTAACTCGAAAATGTACTGGAAACCAATCTAATCACGCTACTTTTTCAAAGCCATCAAAACCTGAACATTCGACACGAAAGAACAAATCTGTTAAAAACAGCTTTATTATCTGCTGCCTATGGAATTTATAAAACAAATAAAATGAAATACAAATAACAGTTACGCAATTGAACTTCGGACATGAAAAGTCCAGACTTTTGCTACCTCTTTTTATCAAAGATACAGAAAACAAATTCAGTGTATCTGATAGGATTTTTTTGCAGTATCTTCCTAGTTCAAAGCTAAGTTACTACGACTTGTACATTAGAGATATAAGCTCCTAAAGATAAAAATCTGTAGGAGAATGGGGATTTTTATCCTATCAAAATCCTTACATTATCCTATGGAGGAAAAAATTCCCTATAGGAAAAAAACTCCTATGATTTTTCAATAGTGTATTATTAAACTCCTACAGAAAATGAATTAGTGATGTAAATATCCCAGAATTAATATATAGTCTCACTATAAATACAATAATTGATTGGGAATTTAGTATCCTATTTTGTCTATAATAAATGGATAAGAATCCATGTGAGATTTTTTTTGAGAATTTAATTCAATTCATTTTAAACGTATTTTATAATAATGTTTCCCCGACATTTTTAACTAGTTATCAGAGACATGTTTTTTATAAACATTGCTGTGGCTACACTGGGTCAAATGTAACAAAGCGCTCGAGTTCATGTTTTTTGATTTACCTACATTGAATTCGCAGTATAATTCCACTTTTAAAGCAGATTTTTCATAACAAGTTCATTCTGAAACACCAATTAAAACAGTTCCTAGTGGATCTCTACACTCAGGTTTGTTTTAAACATGGTAATTTTATGTTGAAAGCAATTTATAGTAAACAATAACAAGGCTCGAGAGCACTTGTTTACATCGTGAAGACTTATAAGTGCTCACCAGCTGTATCTCACTTGTAACTGAACAAATGACATTCAAATTTTTGCTGGCCATTAGAAATATCATAAGTAAGCATTGTAAACATTATAAATGAAAATCTAAACATTTTTAGCACAGAACGTGTCCATGCCCCTTTAAAGGACAGTTAACAGTATACGGTGACTAGTATACTAGTACTAGTGGGACGCTTTATAAGGTGTGGATGTTCACCTTGTGCTTATTTTTTATTTGCATGATTAGTCCTTTGGCAAGGCGGACCTGTCCTGTACATGTATAAGGACACGTCTGTGGTATCTGCCTCGTACTCCCGGATCTGTCACATTAAGATCCATACTGCAGTTAATTCTTTTATGATAAAGATATGTGATCTTTAAAATATATATGTTTAATTATATTGACTCGTACATTGTTTTTCATAGGATAGGTAATCCTTACTATACCTGTATATATCGATTCGTATAATTATGTCCTTATCAGTTTGTAAGATCTATGCCAATAAGTATAGGGATTCATCCAAATCTTTGAACCCTAACACATTACAGTTTGAAGAAGATAAAAAACTGTGACAAACGGATGGACCAGGGGAACAACAATCTACCATAACTTTCTTTAGAAAATCTTGGTATACTATAGCAATATACTAATTTCCAAACTTTGTTTGGAAACAAAATAATGCAAGAACAAATGAAATCAGAGATTGCGTACCTCCACCATGGTAAAATTCAAGTCTTCTAGATCCTGGATCTGGATGCGGATCGCCATCAAACTGTAATGTCTGTGTAACAATCTGACCATTATATTTTTCATGAAGTTGCTAACAGAAAGATAAATGAATAATTATTTTAACCCCCTTGGCGGAGGTAACATGGTTGCATTCTGTAATTATACATGAATGATATATACCTCATATAGTTTTAAAAATATCGATTTCACATATATTTCTCAAATGTCCATAACATGTCAATATTAGAATGTTTACCTAGAGATTTATGACCACCATTCGAGATAAACTTGTGTGTGTAAATAGTGTGTTGTGTTGAAATGTTAGAGATAAAGAATACACTTACTTTGAAATGGTTTTCATATTTCCTAAAGGGAACCTTTTTACAAAACTTTCCGTTGCAAATACCGACATACAACTTTCTTTTCACTAATCATGCTCCTACCGGAAGTATTAATACGCATGTTTTGAGATATGCGCCATACATAATATCAAAAACCGGTGTATTTTTAGAAGTGGAAGCTCAGTAAACTGTCTACCATTGAAATCTCAATTTTCTGAATCTGTCAAGAACAGTGCTACATTTAACAGTATCTGGTGGGATTCCTTGCAGTATCTTTAAGTTCAAAAGCTGGAGTTACTACAACTTGTCCTAAAGACAAAAATCCTGTTGGAGAATGGGGATACAGTTATATTGTTTTCTGTATCTTTGTTAAAAAGGTAGCAAAAAGTCTGGACTTTGTCGTGTCCGAAATTAATGTCATACTGTTCCCGTCTTCACGCCGAGTTACGTAGAGCTATATATTTGAATTTTGCTTTGACTTAATTACATTTAGGCCTATTTAACAATGAAATCAAATACCGGAAGTAGTGGTTTTCTTTTTTAAAAATGTTGTACTGAAATAGAAATACGATTTACCCAGAAAATAATGTGAAAACTTTGAATCAGACTAATCTGACTTACTTAATCGTCAGAGGAAATTCAAGATACTTACGAAAATCGAAGATCCACACAAGAATCACTTGTCTATAATCACTGCACTAGGGGTCGCTATAATCGCTACCTTTAAAAGTCATTAAAATTCATTTTTGATTAATTTATATATTAAAAAGCCCGTTTCAGTGTTCACCCAGATTACATAGGTACAAGTAGCAAGGAAAAATGCGCAGAAATGAAACCGAAACTAGCATTGTTGTGAATGGTTGTATATATAAGTTGTATGCATGAATCATCACAGAAAATATTGTTACTTAAGTCATATCGGTAACCAGCAGCCAATACTACGAGCCACTAAAGAAGAGCATCAAAGGACCGAGAGTACTAAGAAAAATATTCAAATCACTGAAAATTTAAATCAATTTTTTTTTTTAAGAAAATGTAACTCACGTGTTACACTAACAAGGGACTTGTCACATTCCTTTGCCCATTGAAATTTAACCTTTTTTAGCAAATTTAACCTTTTTTAGCAATAGGTTGGTAAGTGCACCAACTGTTGCGGAAACGTTTTTCTGCAGACATGCCCAAATATCTCATTAACTCTTTCTTCTTTGTAGAAATAAGGAACTTAGCAATAGCGACCACTTTAGCTATCGTAGATGTAAATTACCTTGACCTACTTTCTGCAGTACATGAAAAGGTAACGAACAATGATCAATCCCATTAGTCCTAAACGAATATAAACTAAGAAATGTGCACAGATGGACCTCTGGACTACACCAGAGGTTGTCGTTGAGATCCCCTGTGGACCGGTCACACCCGCCGTGAGCCCTTTATCTAATCAGGTAAACTGAGTAATCCGTAGTCAAAATCAGTGTGTAAAGAACAGAACTATTGGTAACTGGATCATTATAACGACCATATAGAATTTGCATTATTGGACTTTAAACGTGACTGTTGAAACCCCTGCAACATCAATTTTTTGTCAGGAGCCTGCCTCGATTTTTGTAAAACCAGGGAGACTGACAATCTCTACCCAGAGTTATCGTTCCGCTTTACGCTCCACTTATACCTCTGTCAACGTCTAAAACATAGTCTATAAACCGAAGACACGCGCAGGAAAAATAATCATTTGTAAAGTACGGTTTAACAAACATATTTGATTTAATTTCCCATATATAAATCATACTGTAAGATTTAAAACACAAAAAATAAAACTGGTCAATTATTTATTTATGATGCATTAGACAAATAAACGTTTTGCCAAGAATCTTGGCATTTAGAGGTTGACAGAGGTATAAGTGGAGCGTAGCGGGAACGATAACTTTGGGTAGAGATTGGGAGACTGAAGGACAATGAATCATGGGATGTTGAACATGTTCTTATATTTCTGTTGAATATTCAAACGTCCGAGAATTTCTGAGTTATTTAAACGGACAATCTTTTTCACTAGTTTCTAGATTCGGGTCTTTTTCAGTGCATTCTTGATTCGGGCATCTCAGCTGCAATCTTGATTCGGGTCATTTTCAGTGCAATCTTAAAATGTCTTAACGCTGGTTAAAGTGGAAATTAACTTAATTTACAGGATTTCAGTCATATCTAATAAAATACTCTTTCAACATGTTATTGTGACAAACTCGTTTTCTTTACGCAGGCCAAAGTGTCTTAACTACCTAGTTCATATTACTGATATTGCTTTCAATTTCAAAAGGACAACAATAGATGGCCTGTAAAGGATGATCAGAACCAGACAAAAGTACAAGAACCTCCTCACCTGTTTAAAGAATCTGTTTCAGGCATCTTTGCCATACCAAATTTTCAATTTGGCTTGAGAACTCTTGAGATTGTTTTGTGTCAATTTGCAAGCATCGTAGAGTCTCTTGGAAATCTGATGATAGTCTAAAAGGTTAAGAGCAGTGGTCATCCACTTTTCCCTCAGCAATCTGAAAGGACCTTTAACTGAATGGCGAAACACCAATTCAACTACATAAAAGAGAGTGAAAAGAAGAGACCTTGAACTGCTTCTCGTGCAGCAAATAAAACAAGGTGAACCCCTTCTTTCCATTCTTTATCATACTGATCATACGGATACAGATGCAGATACAGATACAGAAACTTTATTTTGCGTCAAATTTATATTAATTTATTAAAACATAACCTCGTGAAGAGTTATGGTATTCGACAAACAAAGATTAAAAAAAAAACACAAAAGCGTTAAAAAAACAAACAAAAAGCTGTACAAAGACAAACATACATAAAACAATACAAGACATAACAATACACGAAAGCATAAATAAAACAAATACTGCAAACATGCATTAATTAAAACAAGCATTCTGAGTCTGCACAGCAATACATATCCCCTACCAGTTACACAAATTATTGACCGAAACAATATTCACTTATTATGGAGGCTATATCAGTATACTTAATGATAAAAGGTAATATGTGATTCAGATAGACAGGCTATACTTACTGAAAATGAATAGATCAAATCCAAATCGATCTTATTCACAGCAGTGGAGAAAAAAGAGTGCAGAAAACTATTAATTTATGAACATTGTCTATGTCCAAGGCCATAACTCAGTGAAAAATGAATGGATCAAAACAACTCGAATTGATCTTACTTTGTTATGCAAAGCAATTGCCAAATATCAACATGAATATCTGCAAGCATGAGAAAAAAGTGCAGAAAAACCAATGGGACTGAATGGGACAGACGACATGAAGACAACATGAAGACAGACAGACAGACACAAAATAAGAAAGCTATAGCCCCTCCGGGTTACAAACCGGTAGGGGACTAATAACTAAGCAGATAGGTTAAGATAGGCATCATAGTTGAAAACGTCTAAGCGTCCCCTACGACTGGGGATGATATACAGTTAACGTTCATGTAAGACCTGTTGAAACAACCCTGGCATGAAATTTGAACCTTGACCTGATTAAATAGGCACTTGTACAAAACTGAAAAACTTGGTAAGGGCCTTGACTATGATATATTAAGTATACTAAGAGGTAGAACTTTGGGGAATCACGTGTACGTACACACAATAGTATGTAAATCACTGTCGTGTACCTGATGCGGAATGGTCTTTTAAAGATGGCGACGGGGAAACTGTTACAAAGGTAAGTGGTCAGAATCAATGAGAAAGCGTTGATTTCTTACTATGATATTGTCATACAAATAACAGAATCAATAGATAAATGCATGTTCTACCATTCACCCATGCCGTTACCATAAATATTATCAAGGGTAGACACATTTACCTCTCCAAGTTGAGGGTACTTATTTCGTAGAAATCGAGGCGATACCCGTACTTTCAGAGTGCGTTTATTTGATATCCCCGTGGTATATTGTGTCAATCTTGGATCCAAATCACTCCTTTATAATCGATCATGAGACAAATGTTCTTGTTTGTAGTCCAAATTCGACAGTATTGTCAAAAACGGACAGGGGAAGTTTTGTTTACGATACGGAGTGGTTCCAACGGAATGTCCAGAAATTCAAAAAAATATGCTCTGGATTGGTCGCGGTATGTACACCAGTTTTGGTCGTGGACTGGTCCAAGGCTTTTCAATGAAAAACGGATTATGACCTTGGGGATTCATAATAATGGTTTTTAATGTAGGACAAACTGCTGTAAATTATTTTCTTTTTGTTTTAGGTGCCAGTGTTATTACTGTGATTACAGCGGACCTGATGCCCAGACCGTCATAATTTACAGTTGCGAAAGTCACCGAAATGAAAATCTGAATATTGAAGGCATTGGAATTTAACACAAGAATTGGATACCAGACGAAAGATTTACAAATAATTCCAGAAGACATTTTAAATGGAACCAACGAAATCGTTGTAGACGAGGATAGATCTAGTTGGGAATTATTTGTTACAGAAATTGAGTAACTGTCTACTAACGAAGATGGGGAAAACATGGACGCGCCAGAGGATTCCATATCAAATTTATCAATCGATCTATAGTCCATGTGTCAATTTTTTTTTTAAAAAGAACGACCTGTATTCCGAACGAAAAAAAGATATACGTACCGTATTTTTTTCTTTATCACAGATACTTGGGAACTGAATTTAGTGTGCTAACCTTTCTCCTCTTATTTGTTCAATCTGTAGTTTTAGCTCTATCATTGGACCATAAAAGTTTACATTCCTTCCTTTGTTTCAAAATGAATGGATTTGAAATTTTATTGCTCAATTATACAGATTTCAAATGACAGAGCAAAACACTATGCATTTCAGAAAAGTAAACTATCCCGTCCCCCAAGTGTCTGTATTTATCTGTTGTATGTAGGTGCAAAAACACCAGCTTATACAAATGAATTTTTAAAAAATCATTTTATTGTTTTATTTCTTATGTATTACATGATATAGAATTAAAAGTTCCATGATTGTTTGTTTGTTTGTTTTGGTTTTTTTTGGCCTCTTTTTGGCTTTTTTGGTTATGCTTTTTTTATCAATTAGTATGTCTGTATTGTTACATACAATAAAACTTCATTATCTAACATATGCTTTGAATTTGTCATTTTACGTTTCATTTACACATGCCAAAGTCTTTATGCCACTATTCTAAATTGCAATTAATCAGTTTAATTTAAATATCTGAAATATTTAATCCTCGTCGGACATGTGGGAGTATATTTGCTTCGTGTGCTCTATAGAACTCTCGCATTGTCTGAGGCTTCCTAGCGGGATCTTGGGGCTTGCTGACATTCCTGTCTGCCTCTCCAAATAAATAAAGCAAGTCCACCATAAACTAAAATGGTCATTTATTAATATCAAAAATGACAACAGAAGATGTACAAAATAACATTCAAAACCTGTTGCATTAAAACCATTAAAGTATGCAACCAGGCTAATTCCATAGAACAGAACATTTGTTTTCATTTTTATAGTTCCTCTAGCTCTTTCCTCGTTATCAAAACCATGGTCCCTTAAAAAAATATGTATATGACTTTTCACTGAAGTTTGAAATCATACTACATTTTATAAACTATATTTACAGGCAAACATGAACCTATAAAATACTTTTACCAGAATATAATGCATAAGTTTCAGCCCGTGTATGAATCATTGAGGGGACTGATTCATGATCAGAAAGGAGATTATATACGATTAAAGTTTCTTCATCGGTATTGCTATTCTTTTATTTTTTTTTTTAATTTTTGTTAGGATTACAGGCTATACTTTTATTTTTTGGCACAGGGACTCTGTAGATCGATTGATAAATTTAATATGGAATCCTCTGGAGCGTCCATGCTTTCCTCCTCATCGTTAGTAGACAGTTATTCAATTTCTGTAACAAATAATTCACAACTATCCTCGTCCACAGCAATTTCGTTGTTTGTAAATCTTTCGTCTCATATCCAATTCTTGTGTTAAATTCCAATGCCTTAAATTTTCAGCTTTTCAGTTTGCTGACTTTCGCAACTGTAATTTATGACGGTCTTGGGCTCAGCCGCGGTAATTCAACCAGTAATAAACGACTAAGCTACCACCGCCCTTAGACAGCAGTCTAAGCTAGAGAAGAAATAAAAAATTGCTGCAGGCAAACGGCAGGCTATTTTGTCGCCTATAATACGTTACTATGATATTAGCTGATCCAGTTCTAGTCACCTCGCGTTTTTTGTCATTTGAGTAAGTCCGTCTGGACCATCATCACGAACCAATACAACTGGTGCTATAGATACGTGACCATACTCCAGATCCTATATTTTTTCTTTTGTTTTGAATATAACCATACTGGGTAATCTCCCCATTGAACCATTTTCCGCTTAATCGCTGAAACAATATATTCCCCCTTCCGTTTTTTATAATACTGTCGAATCGATTTGGACATACACCAAGAACATTGTCCTCATGATCGATTATAAAAGGTAGACTGTATTGATCCAAGATTGCACAACTATATTACACGGGGATATCCAATACAACCCCGCCCACTCTGAATAGTACGGCTAATCGCCTCGAATTTTACGTAACGACAAGTACAACTCAAAACTTGGAGAGGTAATGATTGTCAAACCCGTTGAAATATTTTTTGGTAACGGCATGTGATGAAAATGGTAGAACATGGCATTTAATCTTTGATATGCTTTATTTTTGTATGACAATATCATAGTAAGGAAATCAAACGACTTTCTCATTGGATTCTTGATAGGCACTCACCTTTGACAGTTTCCCCGTCGCCATCTTTAAAAGACCACTCCGCATCAGGTACACGACAGTGAATGAAGTCCTTGTGAGTGCAAAAAGCTCCGAGACACTACGTCATTA
>CAJDSM010000685.1:17806-28870 GCA_903981925.1 Ostrea lurida | reverse complement strand
ACAGCATGTCGCCAATCCTATGGTCATTATATCGATCTAGATTGCCCGTATGGCCAGCCATTGGGTAAAATGCTGTCTGACATAGCCGTTTTTCATACAAGTGATCAAGACAAAGGGCTCATGGCGGTTGTGACCGGTCGACTGGGGATGCTTACTCCTTATTGCTGAGAACTATCTTTAATATGAAATAATCTTAATACACAAGAGGTGCTCTGCCTATTTTAGTAATTTCGAAACCAACAATTGCATATACATGTACCTTATTTACTGTAAAAGATGTGGCAAACAATATGTTGGTGGAACTACAAATGTTAGGCTTATTATACATGAAAGTTGATTGTTTCATTGTATTTGCATATCTTTTCTTGCTTTCATGTTGTTGTGATTTTTTATTAATTCCATGAAGTACCCCTGACTTATAGTCTATCTTTATTTTTTCTATTGTCAATTTGTTTAATCTTATCTCATTGCCATTGTATTTATAATAAAGCTGGAAGGTCCTCACGGTATTGTTATAGATTATTAGCATATAATTCATGCAATCCGATACTGGAATAGCTGTTCCAGTTGCGATTTGTATAGTTTGAAATTCACCAGTTGATATGGTACAAGTGGTGCATAACGCTCTGTCAATTTCGAAGTCATTCAGCTTCAAATTCTGATTTCAAGTATTGATCACATATTCTGAATATCGTTCTCTAGCTCATTACTAAATGACAGTTGTAATAATAATTGTATTGTAATAAATCACTTAAAGTTGTTCGTGAATCTCCTGGGAATTGATCTTCGACCCCCTGAAAGCTTTACATTCTGAAATTTAACCAAGTACCTCGAACTTCAGGGCACTTACTCTCGTCTAAAAATGGAACACCCATACCTCTTTGCACTTAAAATCATGTGTCCCCTTAACTGTGTTAAGAATAAACACTGAATCAAAGTTCATATGACCTCTTACAGTTTTTCGTATAAAATCGGCAATCATGTACGCATCCCGATAGTCGTTAGCATAAGCTTCAAACCTGAACGAATAACAGATAGTTTTACGCAAATGAAGTCGTTATTCCTTATCATAACTTGCTGTACCACGAAAACAGCTTATTCTCCACAACTTGCCCGATGAATTTCCACATCCAGACATTGCTGACAAACAAGCGCTCGGGCAGGACCGTCTTAAGGGCCAGTACTGAAACCAAGAAAACCCTATCGAATGAGTCTAGATAGAAAAACGTTCATAGTCTGAATGCTAGGAATTGGTGACACTGCAATAGACAAGCATGTTAAACTCACAGAAAGTATTTTGGATGAAATGTTGAGGCTCGAAAAGGACCTTGAATACTTAAACGGAGAGGCGATATCATGGCGCTTTAAATTGAAAACCAAAAATTCAAGAAAACTATGTGCAGACATTGAAGTCGGATGTTTAAATGAACAAGATAACAAAGACAATAATAGAATACATGATGCGTTATCAAAAACTCAGAAAGATCAACAGAAGTTCGAAAGAAAATGGAGTGGAAGTCTAGACTCTTTGGAAAGAAACTTTATCCGGGCTTTGTCGGGTATTAAAGTAGACATGCGGCTACTGTCCAATGGCTCTGGTAATGTTGACAAACCGTTCACTGACCTGAGTAGCGTGGCCTGGGGATGTAAAACCATTCACATTCCAGAACTCATAGAAAGAAGGGTCGCTGGTTGACAGAAGTAGCTAGAAACCTGTCCCAAACTTATTCAGGTAATGAATAGTTTACATGTTCGTCTTGTTTTTTTTTTATTTATTTTAATTTTTTTTTTTTTTTTTTTTTTTTTTTTTTTTTTTTTTTTTTTTTTTTTTTTTTTTTTTTTTGTCTTTTCTTTTTTTTTTTTTTTTTTTTTTTTTTTTTTTTTTTTTTTTTTTTTTTTTATTTTTTTTTTTTTTTTTTTTTTTTTTTTTTTTTTTTTTTTTTTTTTTTTGGGGCCCTTTAAAAAAAAAAAACCAGTTTCAACAAACACATATGTCTTTCCTGTCTTTGGCGATACGCGCTTTTGTACAGAGATGGGAAACACCTAACCGTGCAAATTACAGACGGGCATGAGTACAAATTGGTGTTATTACGATTCAAGGTTGAGTGATGGGGTCTATAGAGCAAGATGGGAGTGACGTATGGATGGAACAAGCTAGGTTGAACTTTAGACGCCTGGCAGCTGGGGTTGGTCTATGGAATGAAAGGTGGTGCTCACGTAAGCACGCGCAGACTGTCGAAAATATACTCAGTTCGGCTAATCGCGAGTTAGGTCCCCTGGCGAACGCCTTATGTTATGGAGCCGTCTGAGCTCTTTTAGGAAGGGATTTGCTAACAGTCTCTATTTATAACTCTATCGAGAGTTATACATAATTGTACCAGATGGAATAGATGAATATACTAGTCGCATTGTGCTGGTGGGTCATCGTGACAGCCCCCAGAGAGGTGAGGGGGTATATACGGAATCGCGGTTTCAGACTGTGTTAGCTGGTGGATTTGTGTACAGGCTTTAGCTAGCGTGTGAGCCCGTCGAAGGCCATATTGGGCTCTACGTACGCTGGAACAGGGAGCTGTGAGGCAGAGTCAGTTGAGAATCCACAGTATCTAAATGAGTTGCTGATAAGCCGCAAAAGGTCTCGAATCGCTTTCCTCCGCAGTTTGAGGCCTGGAGTATGCGACCGGGCAAGACTAGTCAGAGTAAAAATGTAGTACGATAGTCTTAGCCGCTTCGGACAAAGTTCGAACTCGATTACACGCCACTACGCTGGTCTTAGGAGTAGACCATCAATCATTGGTCTGAGTCGGGGCAGCAGAGTGCTATTTCAGTGAGAAAAGTTACTATTATTAATTGTGCACATAATTTTGGAATATATCGAAAATTAGAGTATCTTGACTGTACCGGCAGGCGTGAGTTTATTCTTGTTCACGAAGTTTTAGAAGGATTTAGCATCGCCGTACTAATATATTCTTTACCTTGACGGGGCGGTGGGTACGCGATTATGAATGACTGTGTCAATATAGGAGTTTGCTTGACTCATCTGGTACGACTCCCAATATCGTACGACACGACGATAGTGCTGGTCTATTGGGGCATTAATATCGCGTAGTATTCCTCATGTACATCTCATAATTAACTGTGTGATATGAATACGACGACAGGATATCGAGGGCACAACTCCGGCCAAAGCGTTAGGCAGAGCCTTTCAACACTAGGAGATGGATGTGGACTTGTAAGTATGCCGAACGACCGTTTTTTCGATGTGTTGTCTGCAGGCATCCCTATTTGATGATATGAAGGTGCAGCAACCGGCATGCTTGACTAGACCGGAGCTCTATAAATAAAATCAAGACAGTACACCAGACATAAAGGGGTTCCAACTTCTGACCTAGATAAAACATAGATCCAGATAACCGAGGTGATGTCCTCTCACATCGATATTCAAGCAACCTATCAGCTGACTATAAATCATTACGCGGTGATAAAGGCTGCTCATTTTTCCAGTATGGTTATAGCTTCGATCAGCATAATTTGGTTGGCTTGTTTTTCGTTGTCTCCAGAGCGCAACAGATTGGTTTCTGAACTGTGCCTCTCTGGCCGTGCTTGAGATCGTAGGCCTGGCAGGATCGGTTTGGCAATAGCGGACTTCTCGGTGGCCTCAGACTAGACATGTCTGGAATAGAGTGCGGGGAGCGTTGTACAGGACGGTCACATAGTAGCCATGTATAGGACTGCTGAATTGACGACTCTGAGCTCAGGGTGGACGAACAAACTTGATGGGACGAGTTGATAGAGTAATTCACCTCCGCGATCCCGTTCATATATGATTGATTGATGTATACGATACGCAGGGTGAGCGACGTGAAGCTGATGTCGCGGCTTGATCAATTTTTTAGGTACCCGTACTACGTACGTACTTTACGGGTTCACAGTTGCGTGAATGAAGGCGCCGTAAGATGACTGTACGCGTAGATAATACGCTTAGAGGTAATGGTGCCGCCGCAAATCTAATTGCGTGTAAACGAATCGGGAGAATAACCTACAATGTAGATCTAAGAGCGACCGTGTCTGTATACTGTGTTACACTTGAGATTGGCGTCTGGTTTCCCGTTGAGAAGAGCCGAGCTGATGGAGACTGAGCTAATGGTTCGGAAACCATTCCGGCTTGCGCTAGCTTATGGGAGGGGTGCAGACATGCACTCGGTGACTCCTGCTTGCCGCAGGCGTGAAGCCAGTGACACCAGGAGGATGGTCGATGGAGATTGACTTCAAACTTGTCGTTTATTGGAATGAATCCCAATGCAGAGAATGTGCGCTGTTTTATATAGCCTTCTGACTGAGAGTTTCATATCTGCGCAAACTCGTGCTCGACGGCACTCTGACGTGATACGTCTATGGCCACGCAGCCCAACGCGAAAGTGCACTCGCGTGGTGGTTCATGCAGTCGACTTAGGCCATATCCATGATGTCGAGGAGAGATCAGCGTGGAGAACAGCCCTTCCACCCGACCTATATCATGATTACATGAAAAAGTGGATGACACAGTTCTCTTTAGCTTAGCTTTCATCACTTCTTTTCGCAAACCTTTATGGTTTTAATTCTTTGAAAAACGTGTAAATGCAGAAACCAATGAACGATTCTCTGATCGTCGTTTTAGCGCAATTATGCTTAGATATATTGTAACGAAGAGAAGTGGAATATAGTCCTACTCCTGTCCACTTCTCTAAAAGAGAATAAGGAAATGGAACGTGAATCGAAAATGAATTGATGTCTGTTTTTTTCGAGGAAACAATATAACGGTAGAAAATGAAGACAGAGTTGGCAGACACACACACAATCAGATTTAAAAAAATGGCGGCCGGGCTTATACTATCTCTCGAAGTGTTCAAAAACAACTATCCAAAGGAGCTGTGGTAATTAATATAAGAACTGTGGTTTATTTTGTCGGAGGCCTAGGCAAGCTTTTTAGAAATGAGTTTCCGGGTTACTTGATTTCATCGTAATTTACAATAAAGGATAAATGACTAAATTTCTGTATTGCTCTCACAAGTACTGAGCAAGATTTACTTTGGGTCTGTGCTATCAACTGATGATATTCTTTGAGTTTTTAAATAATATATTATAGATAATATAATAGACTTTTCCTCTATATTTAAGAATTTATTCAAGAAGAATAGGTTTTCACTGCCGGCCGTATCGTATCAAAATATCAGTCCCTGGTCCTCCTTGGTAACTGTGTCTTTCAGCAAAGTGTTGCAAAAACACCAATGGTGATTGGCTTACGACTCTTCCATTCCGGGATCTTTACAGCGCCCGTCTGCTGGATTATGCGTTCCCTAATGTCTCATTACTCCTACAAGCGACAACGAAGAATTCAGGTCGATATTACTCTCAAACGGTTATCCCCAAGTAATTGCCCGTGCCAAGGGGACAGTGGTACACGTACGCGGCTACTTCTTACTCCTATACTTACCAGAACTGGCCAAACCAGTGGCCGTCCTTTCACTGGAACGTGGAGACCGGGTTTTGGATTAGTATAAGAATCTGGCACGGAGATACAGGTTCCGGATTCAATAACCCATCACAACGTTCACATGGATTTATGATTTGGAGCTGGGATAGGACGAAGACTGGTTACTGTCGAGCAGATTTTCTGTTCAATTTATAATGGGATGTCAACGAATATTCGAATAGTCTTTGATAACATCGCGGTTCGACTAAAAAAAATTTGTCGAATAAGCGTAAAAATATTTAGCATACTGTAATTTTACCTATTTCGGTGTCCTGTCATAATCTGAAATTGCCACAAATTATTATCACTTTCCGATAAGTTTCATCAAAGAAATTTCGTTTCGCCTACGGGTTTTACTTGTATACATTGACCCTACAGACACAGCGGAAATATATATATATATATTATTATATATAATATATTATATATATATATATATATAATTATATATATATATATATATATTATATATAATATATATATATTATATATATATATATATATTAAAAAAAACTCCGAATGAGAAGTTTGGAGCGAAAAGTAACGTTCTTCCTAATGTATAAGTATATATATAGACATACAGTATATGTGTAACAATGCATGTTTGCGTTACTCAAAACGCCATTATAATTCTACTTTAACTTTGAGTGCCAACGTATCTTTTTGTTTAATTATTGTGCTGATGGATGTTTCATTGGGTCTACCTTACAGGACTTTCACGGTTATGACCACAATTGGCGGTAATTTACACCTATGTGAATCCCGATCATATGTTTATACACTCTCATGGTGTTTATCAAGGTTATCCCATACGATGCCTTTACATTTTCATTGAAGTTAAACTAGTTTAATCTACTTTTTGTACATGTGCATCTCATTGTTGGTGTACATGTAAATACGCGTAAAATAACGTGGGAAATGTAACTGGATTATTTAACATAGTGTATATATTACGTGTATACATTGTACAAAGCAACTTCACAATAACACTTTCGAATAATCGATTATTCTTCGACTAAAGCTATCGAATATAGACTAAGAAATTTACTGATTTTTGACATCCCTATTTTATATACATGTATTCTTGATAAATGTAATATGACATAGTTATGGGATGCCAAATTAAAGATAATCCGATTACTCGTTTGTTGAATGTTGAGCCATCTCCTTTCAATAATGTAAATAATTATATTATTTTGATTTCTATTCAAGATCAACGATGTCCATCACACGTAATTGCCACATTAAGCGATGTCACACAGTATTGCACACATTTAAAGCGAATATCACACAACGTATTGCACCAATTAAGCGGATGTCACACACGTATTGCACACATTAAGCGATGTCACACATGTACGTATTGCACACATTAAGCCGAATGTCCACGATTATCACTTAGCTTCCAACTATGCAACACATTAAGCATGTCAACACTGATTAGCACACATAACGTGAACAACGTTGCATCACATTAGCGATGTCCACACACGTATTGCACACATAAGCGATGTCAACACACGTATTGCAGCACATTAAGCGATGTCACACACGTATTGCACACATTCAAGCGATGTCACACCACGTATTTGCAACACATTAAGCGATGTACAATCACGTATTGCACCATTAAGCGATGTCACACACGTATTGCACACATTAAGCGATGAGTAGCACACATACGATTCGAACATTGCACAGCATTAAAGCGATGTCACAACACGTATTGCACACATTAAAGCGATGTCACACACGTATTGCACACATTAAGCCTAATAGAATCAAAGGTATCACTGATATTCATTCTGTTCAAATGCTTTGTTAATATCATTTTTTAAATAATGTAGGCTATTTAATTATTGAATCATGCTTGATACTTTAAAAGGACCCTTCCTCCGACTTCTAGATCTGCTTCCGTTTTGACCAAACTTTACAATTCCATTTTGAAAATGACTGGTCAGACTTTCTTATGGGATTTGGAACAATTGTACAACTTTAACTGGTCACAAAAAGTGAAACCTCTTTTGAATTCTCTCGATATGTTTAAAAGGCTGTCCAGTGTAAAATCAGGCAGGGGCCAACACATGCCATCTCTAAGATTTTCATGACATTTTGTGAACAGGTTCATACTGACCCCAATATTGTATGTGCCAAATAAAAAGTTTCTATCATGTTTCGTTTTGGTTTTACATGGGAAAACTACTTTCAGGGCATTTTTCGGTGCAAAAAGGTCACAAAATATTGAAAATATGCTAAGTTTGAACAGATCTGAAATGTCATACAATTGAAATATGGGGAAACAAAACAATGATTTATTTATTAGATATACACTATATGTAATAACTAAGAAGCTCTTTATGCGCATGATCATCCAATGAATGAATTTATTAATGATTAAAGTTGGACAAATTTCACATACATATATTTTACAAGATAATGACCAAAAGTTAAGATCCCATAAAACCCTGGAATACAATTTTATCACAGAAATAAATTCTATATACCAACACAGCTGAAGAGTTAAATTTTCAGTTACAAAAAAATTCCGTGGGATAAACAACGTTTGATAGGGAAAAATTGAATTGAAATATCTAAATTTTCTATTGGTGCAAAAAGGACAACTAAACTAATGAACGTTGTTGATCCACATAAATAGCTTTAAATATGATAATATATAGTCAATCAATGATTAAAACCCATGGAAAAAACCTAGAACATATCAAAATAAAGAAATAAATCATATTTTTCACATACTAGTACACTGTACATAATGAATGCAAAACAATGCTTATGTAAATGAGACTATAAAACTCTATAATGCTAATTTCTTTTTTGTCATTTCTATACATAGGTTTTGATATCATAGTAAATAAATTGACAAATTAAAAAAATATCAGTAAAAAAATACATAATTAGTCATAAGAATCTTAAATTACAAATTCTACAAGAGACAATAAACAAATATCATGCCTTAAATGTCTGAAAAGAAAGAGCTAATTTAAAAATAATAATAGTTATTACTGATGCTTTATACAAACAAGTTCTTTTTTCCAGATGCTATGGATATTGTCACTGAATTTCCATAAATGTATTTTGTACATCTGGGGTACTTTTACATTAAGTATGAGTTTAGCAATTTTCTTTATTCCTTCACAAGTCTTTAGTACAATGTATACATTGTGATTTTATGTTCTTTTTTTATTGCCTTTTTACGCCTCTTCTCTTCTTGCAGACCCGTTGGGGGTCCGGGTTAAAATAGGTCCCCAGCATCCCCTTGCGTGTCGTAAGAGGAGACTGATTGGGGCGGTCATTCGAATGAGACTGGAAAAACCGAGGTCCAGTGTCACAGCAGGTGTGGCGCGAAAAAGATCCCTCCCTGAGTGCCATGTGCATAGGCCTAAATTTTGCAGCCCTTCACCGGTAATGGTGACGTCTCCATATAAGAGTGAAATACGTAAAACAGTAAATGATCAATCAATCAATCTCTTCTTGTACTAAGCTGACATCTGAAAAAAAAGTTTTGTGAATAAATAGAAATAAATAATAAATCGAGGCTTTGCATGCCAAGTCCTAGACAGCGAATCTTGTTCCCGAGGTGAAATTTCCCTATCCAACACAGTTTACAATTGTAATGTAAGCACTCGGGGTGAAAAAAATTTGTAAATATCTGGACTGAAGAACTCCAAAACGTCCCAAATCTTGAAACTTACTGAACACTAAAAAGTGATTTCCAAATAGAAAACTACGTTACTATCGATATTCCAAAAGGACATCGTTCTATACTTGTTAAATTTAGATATGGTGAGTTACAGATTTCTCCACACTTTATACAACGATTCCTCACGCTGAATTAAAATCTAGGCTTTTTCATATCATCGCTTCATCAAGGCTCACTGAAACAAATCTTACATATGTATACATAAATTGCAACTCCGACTAACAAGTTTACATGCAGCAGACTGTTGGCCAAATATGTCAAATCGTCGGCCACAAAGCCTCCATGTACGCGGAAGACCCCGAACATGTGTAGATCTGCACTCATTCAAACTTCAATACCTCCCAATCATGCAGATAATTGATAGTTGCTTTTTTAAACAAAATCGGCACCGGAAAATTCAAGTTTCTGGTCGTTGAGAAACAAGATACACATTTTGTTAGAAAACCACTCCGATTACCCACACAAGTACTCTGAAATAGATTATGAAAGAGCATGCTTGGGTTTCTATAGATAATATTTATGTAGTCTTTGGGAGACCATGTCTTCCAACAATCGTTGGTATTTCTGTGGCACTATGTGTCCCCCTTATTGGTCAGACTATTTTTATTATTCTACGAAAGCAGAAATTTTGTTCAAAACTGTTACGTAAATCGTTTTTCAAGGTCAGTGATCAAAGGTCAAGATTGACTGTTCCTTAAAAAATCTTAATTGTGAAGGTGATAGAAGCAAGGTCAATCATCAGAGGATCACTAAACCTTCCACAAATATTGTCAACCGTCAAAGATGAGAGTCACTATTGATTATAGCCAATTTGAAATATTTCGTGAATTAGATAGTTCTAAGATATTTAATATCTCAACGATCGGGACCCTCTGTGATGTTGCCACATTACTTTTTTCTATTTGTAAATAGTAATTGCCAGTGTGTATTTTTTTTTCTCATCGTTATACTGAGACATATAGGCCCAATGTATAAATGCTTATTATATGTATATTATTATGTTGTGATTGTATAAATGACACATGTCACTATAATAAACAATTTACTCTGTAATACATACATACATTGTATGTACTTACTTTTATAAATGCATGATTTCTTGTTCTTACAATTGTTCGCATTATACAGGAAACAGAATAACTGACGTCAATGTTTTGCAAATTAATTTCAAGTTCTTTAAATGAAGGATTTTTATATACATGTATATTGTCATGTTTTACTCCGCCACTTCCGGTGTAACGACGAAAGTGACCCCCATAGAATAATGAACGGAGAGCCAAGTTTATACGTAGAAAACTGACCCAGGGTCAATGTTCTATGACAAAGAGGGTCTTTTTTCTACCGTAGAAAACTTTATTTAAAATTTAACCAAACTTAGAACAAATTATCGTGGGTGCAGGGATTCAAGGTTTTCAAGAATGAAGGAACCGACGGGTCCAATCAAACGGGACATAATCACACGAACTGCCAAAAACAAGGGTGGTCTAAATCTCTCTCAAGAATCACTGGGCCAAGAAAAGTTTTGTGAAATTCATATGAAAGCTTTCATGACCATAGTGAAGATTCAAGTTTGTCAAATCATGCCCCATAAGAGTAGGATGAAGACCACAAATGGGAATCCAAACGCTTTACATGCGAATAATACATTAGGAAAAATGCTTTATAAAAACCTTCTCAAAACCACTGAACCAAGAAAGAGTCCTTTCAATTTGCATCTCCTCTTTTTTCCTTTGAAAGTTTTGCGGGCCAATACTTATAGGTAATAGAACTTTGTAGGGGAATTATGACGACCGAGTTTTTTTTGGCGCGTAGACGGACCGAGGCTTGCGAAGTCCGT